>JAFELO010000588.1:189498-245094 GCA_017140195.1 Eumaeus atala | reverse complement strand
ATATAAATTCAGCACTGTAGGCGGATGTTTGAATACAGTTTATCGATTATACACAGGGCCGATGTGATATTACAGTGCCGAATTTGTTCAGTCCCCATCTCAAATTGAACAAGTAATTGCTGCATAGCAGCCAAATTAAACGGGTACTTCGCCGGAAGGTATCTCTCGCACGATACTGTAGCAGAGTAACAGTTAAGCTGTTGCAGAGGCCCATTGTGGGGGACGGGAAAGGAGGGCAACACGCCTGCATAACAATTATGCGGATGTGTAGACGTCAGTAATCATCAAAATGCTCCGTCTGTTAACCCCTTATAAATCCAACTTAAATCTATTTCGATTAGAAACCGTTCTAACATCAATTAGCGCATTGTAAACTACAAAACAATGGTTCCGCGAATGTTCTAGTAAACATCCGTCGAGGCACATTAGACGCGTAATTAATAAGCCGCTAACAAGGAACTAACATCCCTTCTCAAGAACAACAGAGGAACAACATCATTATGTTACCATACAATACAAATTTATTTTTAGCTTCTAACGTTTTATTATATCCTGGTAACATTCCATTTTATAATGGAATTATCTTATTCAAAATTACGGCTACTCTTAAGTGTAGGAGAGCAACTAAGATTAGGAATTGACTTTAAAATTAGTACTTAACGTCCCTTTTTTATAGCGATGACTAACATAAAGTAATGCAACGTGTCAAATGGTGTCAATGCGCCCGCGGCAATGCTAGTTCTGTAATGCAGTTAATCCAGACCTGAACACTGCTGAAATTCGGTGGGTAGGGGCACTTGTTTCGTGACATATTTCCTACAAAAGGAGGGTGCTAGCTTGCGCTATGCTGTAGTCTCGCAAACATGTTGCACGTTAGATTATGAAACGTGATCAACATTCTACACATGATATAGAAACGACCTCAGGTCGCTGTAACACAATAACTGATGTCGTGACCGTTATCAATCAACTAGTAATAATGCCTTACGTACGGCGATTAGACCATGTTACTACTTTTCAGTAAGGTGTAAGTAACCAGTTCGGCGAGCTTTTTACATGACGTCAGAAGATCGTCCTGGTAATGTTTCTCCCGCGCATATATGTTCCTTTATGTTCCTACTATGTAGCCCGTCGTTTCTCGGATTTTAACGTTTGAGTTGTCCTTGAAATCGCCTTAATAATAAAAATATACTTTAAGCAGTTGGGTGTTTTTAATTTAATGTTAAATTATTGCTTACATTTATATCATATAGATTTTGCGTGGGTGACTTCGTAGTGCTCGGCTAGTATGTATATCTATATGAATCTGTTTATTGACCTTTGCAGCTGATTATACAGTTATATAGATATATAGGCTCATCTCGTTCTCTCTCGGGGGCTCGTTGACCGCTATGCTTGGTTGCTCGAGCTCAGTTGTCAACCGCAATCTGTGGCTTGGGAAAGTTCGAGAGTTCATCAAATTTGTACTCCTCAATCCCCATCGTCAACATGATATGCTGCGTGTTAATAAACGCCGAAACCATCGATCAACATCAAAATATTTTATTCAAAGTACGACAATTTTGAGACGACCGGCAGGCGGCCAGTTGGTCACGTGGCGGTTAGTCAGCGTATTTCGCCAGAGGTCCCCGTGTCGAAACCCACCTAGGTCATGGATGTTTATGTGTCCTTATATTACATTTTCTTAAATTTATAAATATATTAAATACATTTCAGTAAGTCTTGTACATGTAACACAAGACCGTACGGTACTTAGCACAGGGCTAGGCTAACGTGGTGTATTAAGCCCACAGATATTATTATTATACGAATCTCTTTCTGAACGTCGTTACTTTATTGTAACCTTGGTAATGTTAGCTGCTTACATTTTCTATGTCTCTTTCTCTCGCAGCCAATTTCGTATCGCTAAAGAACTTTTACTTCCGTCGTGCGGTCAACTATTTTTAAGTTGCTCTACATTTGTGTATGATGTCGCTTTTTTATACTAACTTCTCTTAAGGCTACTAAATCATGTATTGCTATTGCACCTCCCGTCATCCATTCTTTGATGAACACAGTAAAGACTATGTGTATTCATTGCCATTATCAACCACATTAAATCTCGTGCTACCACCATCCAACATGCAACATGGCCAGTCGCGATAGGGTCCGTCCTCCCAAACGAGATGTTCTTTAAGTCGCTGAGGCAAAAGTCGAAACTTAGACTTCATAAATAGGTAATTATCTTAATAATTTATCCTTGTACAGTTCCACTGCTAAATGTCCAAGCCATGGTGTGGCTGGAGGGGGATGTGAGTGATCAGTAGCATAAAGTGAACCCAAACATCTTGGGCGAAGCAAATTGTACGGAAGGCCCTTTGTATCCTTCATATAAGAATAGGGGTCTAAAAGGCAGAAGGAGGAACGCTTTTGGGCGCAGAACAAGGGACGATGATGGGAACCTCCTGGATTACACTGTCCTGAAGTTGGTGGGGTTTTCTAGTGGTGCAGGATAAATCCTCCTTAGAGTTTTGTTTGGTCCCTTAGTTAACAGACTAATAGTCGAGATGTCCTGTTTATTAAGAATTCCGAGAGATTTTATTTTTGTTTTTAAAACCACGTGTGGTAAACCACCACGAGTGACTTTTCACTCGTGGTGGTTTTTGTGGGTATTCGGCTGCCCCTCCCATATAGATATATAAATATTTGGCCTCAAACGCATATCACGCTATTAGATGAATGTCGGCGTAAACACCGCAGCAGCTATTCGCATGGAGCCTGCGGAGGTCGTTGGCTCGCCTGCGACCACAACTGGGTCGGCTGACGGGTCGCGGATGTTGCTTCACTAGATAGGGCATCATCGCAAGCAGCAGTCGTCTGTAGCAGCAGCAGACATTTCATAAATTAGTACAGTCTTTCCTTTAGCAGTAGAAAAGACCGTTCTCTTTCATACACTGGATGGCGGTAGAATAGAATAATTATGAATTTACTGAATATACCTATTTATTATCCTTAATAAAAGGTATAAAAGAGCACTTACCCACCTCTACCCATGGTCCTATACCGTATACGGAGCGAATAATGGGAGATGCACGGCGGTTTGCTCACCGGCTTTGTTCCCCGACGTGCAATTCTTGACTCCCTATTTAAGTGCCCTCTCGTTACTTCACTCTCCCCTTTCTGGGGCCTGACACCACTAAGACAGAAGTTGTCATCGGCCTCGTCAATCCTCATTATTCCGTTACAACTACGTCGGCACCTATACTTCCTCTTCGCGTGCCATGTATGCGCCAATGTCCTCAATTGCCTAAAACTCTGTACAGTTGCGACCAAATCCTGGTGATAGACTGGGCCCACCGTCGTCCGTTGGATACCATGCAGCATAATATTTTGCTCGTTTTTGAACAAGTTACATTCCCTCAGTACAGGGTCTCTGGCTTCAGTTTCATGACCGCTAGGACATTATGGCAGGTCACAAAACGCCATCCTGTGCAAGCGACCTTTAAAGCACCCGTGCCATGTTGGTACCCATTGATATACCAGACGCGTTGTAACTTCTGGAAAGAGGCAGTACAGCTTCCTCCCGTCGGCACACGCACCCCAGCGTGACTGCCAAGTAGAGATGACATCGTCCGCGACGGCGCTTCTCTTTTTCTTGCGCTCCTTGCCCTTGCGCCCTGCGCACTCCTGCACGCGTCCCGCTCGGAGAACCTCATGATCGGCAGGCAAAACGCCGCCCAATAATGGTAGCGCCGCACTGCCGCATGACCTCTGCCTTCGTGAATAAAATCAAAGCTGGTCCTTGGGTGCGTAATAATGCACATACTAGTGAGAGCGTCGACACCAAAGCGTTGCAACATATGTCAGGATTGCAACATAGGTTCCGTGGTACAGGAACCTAAGTGCCCGGTACTTCACACCCCACGAGGAGGTAGAGACACGTGAGGCCTTCCCGAAAGAGCTAGCGCCCATCAAAACTGCATGCAGCGCAAAGGATCTAACATCATCTATATGTTCCCCAAGCACCTTGGTCACAGATACACTCGCGATCGAGGCACCATTCATCCCAATGGTCGGTCCGGTTTTTAAACGACCCTTAATTGTCATAGACTGGGACTTGGCTGCGGAAAATGTTACCCTACCACTGGTTCCCCTATCCGATAAACTGTTCAAGATCGTGGAACATTTCAGTTTTATAACGGCACGCGACGGAGCTTCGATCGCAAGCGTCAAATCGTCTGCGTATGGCACAAAACTAACACCCTCTGGTTTCGGCAATTTAAGGATATCGTCCAGGAAGAGTTGGCATAGTGTGAGGCCCCATACCGGGGGACATCCCATTGTGGGAACCTTCCAAAGCGTGCGGAGGCCAACTGTGAAGCCATCATAACGATTACAGATATATGTTCGGTGTATTTTTATTGTATAAAAGAGAAGACCTATTCCTTAAAGGCCGGCAACGCGCTTAGTCTTGCAGGTGTCTATGGGCGGCGTTAGTCACTACTCACCTGCTCGTTTGCCTTCTATCTCATAAAAACGCATATTTTGAGTAGGAGGTGGTGCAATGCTGCACTGCAGTCGGATTGGGTCGGACCGGTTGTCTCCCTATGACATACTTATATTTGAACTTTTTGGGCATATTATTTGATGTAATCTTAAAGGCAGACGATTACCATTGCCCAGCTTTGTGGCTCATTAAAGCTTTGCGCTCTTCGCTGTCTTCCCAATCGCGCACGCTTGATTCGGCTACAACACAGCAATGGCACCAGCTAAAAGTGTTTGTTTATGAGGAAACGACCGGTTATTATTATTACCGGTTGAGGCAAGATGTCACATCCAGCGCGGCGTACGTGCAAGCCGCACCGCACACCACACGACCGGGTTATTGCATCTATTACGAGATGTTGACACCGATCCCATCATCATCTGTACTGTCTCCGTAACATGCTGGAAAAAAAGTTAAAATCATAAGTATAATAGAGCTGAAGAATTATTTTGTTTGTTCGAACACGCTAATTCTTGGAACATTTTTACATGATAGCTACCTTCATGAGGAAGGTAATACGCTATATTCGTCGCATATAATGGTTGTACCATTAGAGCTGGTGTGACCATTAAAATGCGGGGTACTGCTAGTGTTAAGTTATGTACCATTCTATGATATTGTGTTAGAGCTGAATAGTTTTTTTTCGTTTGTTTGCGTTGAGATCTATTGTTATTAGAAAACCGATTAGTAAGTACCCTGTTATATCTCCTACCAGTGGACTGACGACTTGGTTAATGTGGCGGGGAGCCGCTGGAAGCAAGTGGCTCTTGACTGCGACCTGTGGCGCTCTACAGGCCACTCACTAACCGCTCGAAACTGGACAGCACTTCGGTCTCCAGTGTCATGTAAGCAAGAGGTACCTCGCCGATCCAATCAGCTGCAATGCACAATAGCAGTGCCTCTACCCTTCTACTATATAAGATCATGGCGCCGTCTGTTGTTACACAAAAAACGCATAACTCGAGTGGCACGCACTCGCAGTACGGAGTATTAATATTTATCACGAAGCTCGCCGCGACATGCACTCCGCAGACGGCACCAGTGAACCAGTCCAGTAGTCCGTCCGATGTTTGTTTTATCTCACTCGCATGTTGTTTGTTATGAATTCTTGAAGTGTGACTAACTTGACCGATCATCAGTGTGTAATAAAACTGCTGGCTATCCTGCTTCGCCCGTGAATGACAGGGCTATAAAAATTATACACTGAAACTTTCCTTAGGAATCACTCTACCCATGTGTGAAAACTGCATGAAAATCTGTTTAAGTAAATTTCGAGAAAAGCGATCACAACCATGTAGTCCCTGGGGACTTTGTGTCTATAGATAGACAACAGTACATTTTAGTTTACTCCGCAAATATATTGGGTGTGACGTGGAGTGAACAGCGACCAGTCTATAGCAATAGCGTCATGCTTTACCGCGGTGTAACCCAACTCTTGCGCACCTTTATTGTTCAGAATGAGGTTCTGAGTAAGTTAATCCAGTCACGTGTTGGTGTAGCTTTTATAGCTAACGGAGGTTAACGACCAGTCAGAGCTAATATCCTCACGAAACACGACAGCATAGCTATCAGTTCTCGCCGGTGTGTGAACAAGAGCAGAGTTTGTCTCCAAGTCCCTTGATACAGTGTAAAAACACTTAAGGCTATGCCATTATCAACGAATTACATGGCGAGGTAAACTTTCCCTATAAACGCGGCGCCTAATAAACAAATTGTTTATTTAGAAAGCCGCACGATTGGCATGCCGACCCCTCCCCCCTCGTTTGACCTCGCGCTGCTTGACCTCAGTTCTACGCTCTACGTTTAGAACCTAAGGTGAAGGTAACAAATTTAGAATAACCAGACATTGATTTGGAAAGGAAAACTAAACTGCATCTATTTTATTTCAAAAGAGTCACTCGCGTCATATCCGTGAAGGTTGTAGCAGGGAACGTACAAATCTATATGTACTGATGTTCTTACGAGCACCCCCTTTCTGACGTAGTCGACAGCCTTCATTTAACTCTGGAAAGTACCTCAAACGAACGCAAATTTCGCCTTTTATGAGGAGACTGTTGAGCGATAAAGTTCTCTCTTTTCCACAGATGAGAGAATAGTTTTGTAAAGGGCGGCTCTATTGCATCGGATTTGGACTAGCAAAGTAATTCTCGCTCACAGAATACCGGTTTTAAGTTACAGCTATGCTTTCGCGTTTCGTGCGACGCGTGCTTAGTGAGGGATCAGAACGAATTCCCAATGTATCTTCACAACCGTGTGGGTTTTGTTTGTGCCGGTATTCACCAAGAGATTGGTCATGTGCCGTATGCTGTAAATATCTTTGTACATGTTTATCAAAGCTAAGAAACTCACTTACACCCAACATCCGTCTCAGTAATGTTTACATAAAGGAAAGTAACAGCAATTACAGCATAATAACGGTGCTGCGTGAAAGTGGGATACGTTATCAGCGGGACAGCAGGAAGACGTGGACTTCCCGAGCCGGGGAATTACCATATTAATTACAAATGCTATATTACCGCACATTGCGTTTTACTGGAATGTTACACTTGATTAGAATTATTAGGTGCTGGTGTTATACAGCTCATAATGCGGGAGTTTATTGCTTTGGAACTATGTTATGCTTGCACTATGCGTTTATCAAACAAGCTTACATGATAACGCCGTAAATTGACTGGTATGTGCCGCGTTTGATGCGATTTGACGACGATGGAGGAAAGGAGGGCAAATGCATCCGCATGGCAATTATCCGCATGTGTATGGGTATGGGCGTCGATAGTCATAAAATGCTCCCATTGTTACCCTACACTAACATAATCAAATAGTCATAAATGGTATATATATATATATGGTGTACATACATACATGAAAAATAATTTGTCAATATACAATTTTCACCAAAAATTTGGTTTTCTGGACAGATTAGCAAACCATATCATAACTCCTTCCTACCATTAGTAATAAAATACTAACGCTAATGAATCAATACGATATTGATCGAAGTCCTAGCCAAATTACAGGCACGGCGACCACCGCTACAGAGACTAGCATCTGCGCAGGACTTGTATAGTGTGAATTCCTTATTCGTGTGAAAAATCAAGTACAGGACCGATGTCTTAACGCTCATAAGCCACCAAACAACACACCACCAACTGATTGACATTTGACTGTTGGTTGTTAGAAACTGAAAAATACCAACATCACTTTGTCAACTAGACCACGAGGTAGTCCAGAAAAATACACCTAGTATGCTTTACATCAAAATTCAGTTTAAGACCTCTATGGCGACAGGTCTTCGGGCTAACATCTGACAGCTGTCTTACAAGAAAAGCGCGGCATTTTATTTTGACAGCCGCTTCTGGTAGACCCGGACTGCATTGCAATATACACCTATGTGGTCCGTTATCCAATACATTTTTAATGATTACGTTTTTCCCTCCGCCCGTAAACATGTTACATGCACCTTTTATGTTATGATAGCACTGTAAAAGGTCTCAACCCAAATGTCATAGGATATGGGAGTGCGGTGTGGTCTAAGCATTAAGATAAAGCGACTTGTGAATTGCGTCAGTGGCGTTTATACCTATTGGCTTAGTATCTACTCTGTGTCCTTATATTCCAATATCGTATTTTATTTTTAGCATGGAAGATACTCGTATAGCAGCGTTGTTATCCTGGTTAAATTTATCATTTGATCAGAAATTATTAAATTCGGTGAACGAAATATAATGTATGGTTAAGATACCAACATGTCAAATTTGATTAAAACCTCGTAAACACCGTGATGTTGATGACCTCGAATGGTCGAGTAGATGAACTGTGGCCCTTATACCACTAATAAACGAGATTATATTTTTTCGAGAGTGGCGTGTACCCAAAACATTAACGCTTATTCGAGATTGTTATTTAAGTAGCTGGTCCGTTGTTTCACTTACATGATCATAATAGAATATTTTTAATGGGCAAAACTTATTTTTGCGTTAATCCAGATTGTAATATATATCCGTATATAAGCCAAATCCTTTCAGCAGTTTTTGCGTGAATTTCTTTCACGAAAGAAGAATTAATGTTAACATTTATTTGTTCACAACACTAAAGATATCAACAATAGTTTAGGTTGAAAAACAGACATGCATAGAAATTTTCGCATTTATAATGTATATTAATACATGAAACGAAACCTTTGGGTTACTTTTTACGAAAACTACGCGGATGAAGGAACATGAATTTTGGCAAACCAATAGTTTATGTGCGGGAGGAGTGCAGAACGTTAATGTTTATGTGTGGGAGGAGTGCAGAACGTTAATACTTTTTATATAATATACATTACATTGTAATTAAGTTAAACGTTACCCACACTACGGTATGCGTACAACGTTACTTCTGTAACACACAAGTTGTGACACTGTCAAACAGGTTATGACGTACGACATTTTGTCTATGCTAACATTTGTATAAAGTGGAAACATTAGTTCATTTGCTTGGATTGAAAAGGCTCCGAAAATATTGGATCGATTTAAAAAAAATTACCATCAGTGATAAACATAGGCTATATAAAGTTTTCTAAAACGTTTTGATGAAAACTTGACAGGGAAATCAAAGTGTGAAAAAAGTGACAAATCCTTATATTGATTTATTCCATACTATTGTAGAAATTATTGACAACTTGCTGTCCCAACAGACGTTGTTCTGTCATAAACTAAATTTGTTGTCCTTCTAACGTGCAGCGTTTACGAGGCCGAAATTAAAATACATAATTTTTGTAATTTTGTAAATCAATGAATTGTTGCCATTTTCCTTGAAATATCCTTGTGAGCCTGGGTGGACTGTTAGTTTTATTATATTATACGTATATAACATATATAAATTTTTACAGTCGATCTGTATTCGAAGTAAAATAATTTTTTTATAATTATGATTGAATTCCGATCTTGCGCGATCTCTAGTAAGTAGGATTTCACCACGTCGTGTCACTTGGAGCACACTAATTGCTTCAATGAATTGGATCGGCTCGAGTAGTCGGCTGTTACACGCCGCGATCTCTTGCGAGAACACATTACATAATTACTACAGATATGTGTCACGCTTGTTAGGGCATACGCAACGGTTGCGGGAAAAAAGTGACACCATAACATCATGTCAGCCCTAAGGCTTTGTCACATGTTACGTACTAGCAGTCCGTCCCGGGTTCGCACAGATATTTTACGAAATTTACAAAAGTATAAAAATCATAAATTCATGGTAATGGCAACAAATTCAATTTATGGTAGAACAACGTCTGTCGGAGCAGCTACTTGTCAAAAATTTCGGCAGCGAAATAGGAATTTACAACATTTGTTACATTATCGAAGTTTGGTAATGATCAAAATGTTTTAGAAGATGTTATATAGCCTGTGTTCATCACAAACAATGTAGGATTCTTATGGTAGAGGAATTATTCGGCTTAGTAGTTTCGGAGACTATTCAATGCAAACAAACAGTCAAATTTTTCCTCTTTATATTTATAGTGGCGTTCATTGAAAGATGCCTATGTCCAGGAGTGAATATAGCAGAACCGATAAGCGATGGTAATGATGATGACGAATATTAGTGTAGATACGGTGCACGGAAGTATACGGAGAATGTATAGAAATATAATACACTTCAATAAGTAGAAATAAACATAGGAATCGATTACTATCTGTCTTTAGATCCTTAATGAATTAGATGTCTGTGGTATCGATTTTTTAGGCAAATCCAAGATTTGTCTCCACTATTAGGTATTACAAGAGGGTAACTCATCTGCATATGCGCATGCTAATGGGCGTCGGAGTCGCCAAATTGCTCGGTCTGCCCGCTTGTTCCCCTGTGCTATAGAAATAATTTGGTAAGCGAAGCGAACGCAGAGCGACATATCGCGATACCTACATAACATATGTCTCGCAAATAAAAAGTAATATAATAAAATATTGATGATGCTATATTTTAGCACTGTACTTGCTAATATATTGCACTGCTATATACAGGCATCGAACCTTGATAAAGTATTTTAGATTGCCAATATCGCCGCATGACATTTTGTCAAGGCTACAAAAATACCGCCCATGACAAAGTCGTTACCTTTATATTAAAAACGTTTCGTGGGAAACGAAAAGATTAAGATAACTAAAGTTTAAATTAGCTTCTATCTAATTTAAAGTTTCCATATACAAGAAAGAATGGAACCCTTATAAATTCGCTTTGCTACAAAACCCTCGGTTTGCGATACCGACTCCTACAGGGTTGACTTTTTTCATTGTTCAGAATTCAGTATATTTTAATTGTGTAGTAATTTAGTCAGAACTAATGAGAAATACTCATTCGTAGACATTGATTTACAAAAATACCAAGATGACCACATGAAGACAAAGTGACCACATCTAAACCGTCCGTATAAAAGTTGTGCACATACCAAATTATGCACTTTTTAAAACAACGTAAAGTCAAGCATGCAATGTTGATCATACAAAATACAATGTTTTCGATCACGGACACTTTAGAATGACAGTTCAGTATGAAGTCGTGTATCATGTATCGTATCTTCGTCTTGTATCTTCGTAGATGGCACTTTGTGTCGTGTTTATATATCTTTTTTTACTGGATATATGTATAGCCTCCGTATATTGATAGGGGTTGGTAACCACCAAAACGCTCTGTTCATTTGCCTCAACATATCTTAGAACACGTGAACAAGCGCAGTAACTCAGTCGTGTTAAGGAAATGACGCGAACAGCCAGGGATGTTTATTGCTCGATATGCTAGGAGCCGTTAGCTATCGCTATCGGAACTTAATCGAGACATCGACTAATTGACTCGTTTCCTCCGTGTCCTGCGCTCTTAAGAGTTATATGAAATGAAACTGTTTACCACAAAATTATGCTTCATTTTAAATTTAGACTCAGCAAAATGGACTATTAAGTAAATCGTTTCCTTAGGTAACTAACTACAGTGTTATATGTTGTATTTATCTTTGCTAATATTATAAAGAGGAAACATAACATTGTTTGTTGGCATTGAATAGTCTCCGAAACTACTGGACCGGATTGAAAAATTATTTTAATATTAGAATTCTACATTATCTTTGATGAACCTAGGCTATACAATAATTTCTAAAACGATATAGATCATTATATATAAACATAAACTTCGATAATCTAAGAGAGGATTAAATATCAAAGTACATCCTAGTCAGTAAACGCAGTGCCGTATGAGGTGGCGTCTTGTAATGAGAGTTGGTGGATTGCTGCAGCCGAATGTGTCCCGCACGCTCGGGGAGGTACGTCTCGTCTATTCGGTTATATGATGAAGTGTGCTGTTGCGTTCTCATCTGTGCGTGAGTATGAATAGAACTGTTAAAGTGGATGCAGCAAATCAAGTGAGCAGGAATCTCAGCATACCGTTCAAACGAAAAAGAGTAGTTATGAAATACTAAAATCAGCTGAAAGGTTCTGAGTGCTACCAGGACTGCAGCCAATAGCAATAATAGTCGCATCGCGGTGGCCTAGTGATAGACATCGCTATGTTGATGTGTCAGGCAAAAGAAACACTCATCTAAAATGTAACTCGAAGCGTCTCACACTAGTCTAGAGAATGTCCCACACAAGGAGTGCGGGACAAAAACGGCGTCCCATCTTCCTGCACGATGAGTTTCCTCCGCTCCCATTATGGCGGTGGTTCGAAAGCCACTTCTGTTAATCCATCACAACAGTACATAGAAAGTTTGAATACATAATGCGCATTATTCAAATTACTGTTTTATACAAATGCGATGAGATATTCTGTAACAGATCAATGTATGTTAAATTTGTGTACATGAGTGTCCCTGTAGTATTATACTTTGCAACATGCAATATTTTGATACGTTTTTGCGATAACGCCCTTTGTTTTTATGTAGGGAGTTTAATAAATAAAACAGAAAAATATAGCTCAATCCATTGTCATTAACAGTGATTCTTTAGAATCAGAAATATAAAAATAGCATGTCTTACATTGTGAATATACCAAATAACCTAACATTAAATGAAACAAACAAAAATCCAACTGCCCAACATACACAGAGTCATTTGTGTTATCTACGAATGTAACTAACCCTTCAAGCCAAGTTCAAACTGTAGGAGTTCAAATAGAAATGTGCACAGACACGCTTGAGAAACTATATACTTTTTAGAAAAGTTCCTCTTAAGGAAAACCGGTCTCCAAAAGCGAGTCGGACACGCTTGTGGAGGATTCCGTAGCTACAACAAAAATATGCTATATCTATTACACTACCAAACCAATTTTGTTCAAACCGTTGAAATAAATTTTCCCAGTGATAGTTCAGAAGTTAGATTTTCTTAAAAACTTTTACGCCGTTTAGAATGACATATCCAGTCTAGAAGTACCGGTTCATAAAATACATATTTAAGTTGTCAAGCATAATTTTGCTGACACGTATAGCATTTTGTCCTAATTGAACTTAGTACTATATAGTAATATGGGAAGTGCTATTTTCGTAAGACAGCACAGAAAGGCCAACAACACAGCGATCCTGTGGGCTTTTTTCGAATTAGATTCAATTCGAATTTAATTACAGATCCCCAAATACTATAAAAGTTTTATAGTTCCGCGAAAAAATATTCTCAACATAAAACATGCGCGACAATTAATAAAAGAACTTTCTACTATCTCTGAGCTTTCACATTTCACAGTCCTTTAGTTAGAACAATAACCATTATGACTCGAGATAACGTAGGAAATGACACATTGTAGTTTATACTATATATTATATAATTATAATTGTTGCATTCGTAAAATATCGCAATAATACTATGGAATCTTTTTAAAAGACTTGATGTCTACTTCTTATGTAACGACATTCGAGGCCCGCGATCTTATCAAAGTGACCAAGAGCGATCTTATCTAATTCCAATCAAAACACCGGCAGGTATATGGTGAGGTGCTATTAAATAAACTCACATAATACCGCCGTAAAGTGACATTTTCAGTGTCGCGTTTCGTGCGGTTTGTAAATAGCCGGTGGCCCATTGGGGGGGGGGTGAAGGAGAGTAGCGCATCGGCACAGTAATTATGCGGATGTTCATGAACGTTGGTAGTTGTAAAAATGCTCAAATTTCTCGGTTCTGCCGTGAACTTTTTGTTTTGTTTTCTCACTTGAAGTGAGTTCTACTTGAAAGATATGTCAATGTTCACTAAGACATGATTACATCATATTAAATATTCTGTAGACAACTCGCACGGAAAAGGCCATTTTTGTACTTAGCCCAAGTGAGAGGAATTAAGAACTACAAGAAGGAGACGACATATAGTTCATAATATACGTAGTGCCAAGCTGCATTGCAGCCAAATTGTACCGGCGCGACCGTACCTCCGGATCACGTGATATGACAGCAAATTAAACAGTTTTATAGTCTCGTTTCGAGAGCTTTGCCAGTTTCCGGAAGCTCAATGAAGGGGGGTAGAAATTGGAAGGGAGACAGATTTGCATAGCAATCAGGCGGATGTCTATGAGCGTAGTCACCAAGAGGTTCCGACTGCTCGATTGTCCCCATATAATATAAAAAAATGCCTTTGTCCTGTCTATCACTTGTAATGTTCGTATGTTTTCTGTACAATAAATATTTAGAGATCTACAAGTCTTTACGTCGCAGTCTCTTGTCTCAGTATGATATCCCCGAAACAATTTTCTTATGCAAATGTCCTTTAAGGTTTTTGGTATTTGTTTGTTATTATTATTGTTATATTATCAATATTCTTATATCGGTATGAAAAATGACAAATGCGGCGATGGGAGCGACCCCTCACGCTATATCCGAGGCGGTGAACAGTGGAGTGCGGAATGCCAGATAGGCACGTGGTTGTTGTTGTTGTTGTCGTACCCTCCGTCATGCACCCATTAGATCATCTTGTCATTAAAAATAGAAAGAAACGCGACATCGCCACAAGTCCCCGCAGTTATCACATGAGTGAGATTACGATCGTGCCCGCCCCATTCCACTGCAATGCAGCAAATTTTCTAAATACTCCATACTAAATGGTGTAACCTGCAACGAGATGATAATGATGGTTTTGTCAATACCGCGAATAATGGCGTGAGCACAATGCGCGTGTCCCACAGTTGCGGCATATCACATAATAGTTGCGCTCGCTTGCGTAAACCACACCACTTGTAGCAAAAATTGCGTGACTTACTCAGCAGCATGGCACCTTTCTAGGGTTCTGTAGCCAAATGGCAGAAAAACGGAACCCTTATAATTTTGTCATGACGATCTGCCTGTCCGTCCGTGACAGACGTTTTACTCGAATTATGGGTACTATATGTTTGAAATTTCGCAACAAAATATTTAAAAACGATTTTTAATGAGAAAAGAATAACAATCCATACATGTACCTGGTATAAAGTACCCCTCCCCCCTCCAACTGTGGTGAGGCTAACGTATAAGAATAAATTCAATAAAAACTTCAAACGAAAATTGCTTTGCACACTTCATAGACAAATCTGTCTCGCTCTTGGCAGGCTTCAAAAAAGCTTACGGAGTAATCGAGTCGTAATCTATACCTACGCATTATAAAGCCAAGTCCCGAAAAGCTGTCATACAGACAATACGTGATTGATTTTACAAAATCTACTAGACGGATTTTCATCCATGAATAGATAGAGCTGTTACCGAGGAAGGTTCTAGTACATAATCTATTCTGGGAGATGTTTTTTATACCCCTCTTATGTGAAGAGGAGAGCAAAGAGCAGGAGGAGACCTAAGACCAAAAATCCGTTCTCGGACAATAAAAGTAATGCGTACGCGTCGAATTTCGTGCGAGTACTTCGCGATTACTTAGCGCCTACGTGTTCGTGAGGTAAACAGAACATCTTACGTCTCGGGCACTTGGCAGTCAGCGTCCGTACGTAGCCTACCGTCTAGCGCGCGTCTTCATTACCATATCTAGTGTTTTTACTGTGTGTATGATACAGTACACGAAGGCTCCAGGTGAAAAAGATACATACACTTTAGATATACATTGTAAATGTATAGTGACGATGATAGCCGGTGGCCCAATGCAAGGGCAAGGCAATATATGCAGATGCTCTTCTGCAGAAGCTTTGCATTGCTCGTTTGACTAAAAAAGATTTTTTTTTCCTCGTATGTATTGTCTGTTAATAGCTGTAAATACAGAGTGTAATGTAATGTAAATATGAAGTAAATAATTATGGTTTATATTTCAGTTTTACATATCTTTAAATTACGATATGTTGTAATGGTGTAATGTGTTTTATGATGACTATCTAGTGGTCTTGCGGTAAGCATGTTTAGCCACAGACCGTGATTGCCCGGGTTCGAATCCCTGCTCGGACCAAAGTGTTTTTGGGAGTTTTCTATTTCTAATAACAGTCTGAAGTAAGGAAGTCGGCACAAGTACAGGCCCGTGCCTTTGAGAATTCTTTAAGCTTTAAGCCAGTCCTGCGCCTCATTTTTCGCCGGTCGTGTCGGACCGACGTCCCATTGGATTAGGGTAACGGGGGAATAGGGAGTGCACTAGTGTCTACGCACACGCATGTGCAATAAAGTATGACCGGCGCAGGCTGGACCCAGTAGTCCTGGAACCGAAGTTCGGCTAGGAATACATTATAGTATTAAGTCTGACAGGTGTCTGTACGCATTCTGTTAAGGTACCTCTCCGGTCGGGACGGCCCGATGTGACTACAATACAGCAATGGCATGCCTCTTCAACAAATAACAAATTGAATACGAGCCTCATTCTGACTGCAACAATCAGGATTCCTCAATTGCATTCCCAGCAAATTGATTCGTGAGGTGCGCGCGTGCGCCGGTTCGATTCCCGCTTAAATTGCGCGCACGTTTAGACAGTTCCCAGGCTATTCCAGAAACGCGCCTTTTTATTCCTTCTCTTCAATGTGTCTTGTGGAATTTTAATCTATTCTCAACATTGTAGAAGTGAGTTTGAGAAATACGAGAACTGTGGGCTGAATGTTCACCTCCTACTTTTTAGTATTATATGTATTACGTTGAATGTACATTTTGTCTTTGGGTGTAATAAAATATATCTCCATTGTGAACTGTTGTCTACAACCTTTCTGGGATAGGTATAAGCCCGTGATCGCCAACGGAGCACGATACATGTATGTAGTGGTGCGGCGACCATCACACGCTTAATGAGTGGTGCCACGTGGTTCGGTTAGTTATGCAAAGTGAGAGTGGTTGTGTGAGAACAACGAGTGTTGATACGTCCGGCCAGGCCGTGCCTAACGATTATGATAATTACTACAATAAGCTCTACCTCGTTGTCTAGGGGTAATCGTCTTCAACCACTGATGGCGAATCCCGAGTTTGAGTCCCGTGTCGAACCAAAAAATATTTACCTATGGGATCTTTAACGTCTGATAACGATTAAAAGGTGGGTGTCCACCTGATTCGATGTGTTTTCTGAGCCATATGTGTTATACACTTGTCAACCCGTCGGTCCTGCCTCTGATTTCTCTTCAGTCTTCTTGAACTGCCCTCTCATAGGAATAGGGGAATGAATAGAGGCCGTTGTGGCTTGGCACACGCTTGTGCACTATAATACATCCTATAACGAGAAAAGAAGAGAAGAGAAAAAGTAGAAAAGAAGAGGTGAAGAAGAAGCACAGAAGGTTCTTCAGGTTTTATACAATAGGCCGGACCTGTCCTATTGTATAAAACCTGAAAGTTATGAAGGACTAATATATCATAGTTTTGCAAAAGATGAATGAGGATTGCTATCGCTATATAGATCGCTATAAATGTCGTATCAGGTCGGCACGGCCGTTACTGAATAACTTTTATATACTAGAATATACCCAGTGTCACTCGTATTATCAACTCGAATCTAACGACACCTCATTCGTTAAAATCGTTCAGGCTATAACAGGGAACACAGAACGCACGCACACACACAAACACGCGCGCGCGTCCCCAAAAAACGAAAAAAAGAACACATGGACACGAGAAGAACATCTGTTACATCTTGCTCTCGAGTGCGCAAATTCTGTTATGCTAAGAAGAGCAAACTACCCATTTTGTTGTCATCATCGACCAGGCGGTCATGTATCACCGGTGATCATAAACGATATCACATCGAGTGATCGATGGACTAGTGTAATAATAGCTACGTAGTGGTACGAAATTCCGTTTATACGTGAATGGAACACGAAGTATTTATTTCTTTTTACTTTTATGCGAATGTTTGTCGTGTTCGGCCTCCTTCGGTGCACAGCTACACATGGACCCTGCCACATGTATCAAACCATACCAATTGTGCGTGAGCATATCGGAAAATGTTAATGCATGTATTTTTGCTTTGACTCTGACTGACTACTGATGCTAGCGTAATGATATATGGCTCTATAACCTTCCTCGATAAACGGACAGCCCTTTGATAGTGAAAGAAGTGAGAACCTGAGGATAGCACGTTAAACCAAACCATCTCCTCGCCGTTACAGTATGATAAATGATTGTAGGTGTCATGTCATATGACATGTGATGAGGCTAGCTCGGATGGCTCCTGCAACCCATTAATTACGTCACACGAATTATAGGATTTTAACCCCCTTGGTCACAGTTTTCAATCCGTAATATATAACTAAATTGAGTCACAATTTGTGGGACCCACCCCATCCAGGCGCAACGTAGCTAGTGGCTGATGATTACATTCTGTGAGCCCGTCGCGCGTGGCGCTCGTAACTGTCAAACAATATTATCAATATTGCGCTAAAGTTTTAGGCTTTCTATTCAAATGTCCAAAAGTGTTACGGCGAAAGTGCAAGCCGTCTGTTTTCACTTTTAATACAAGCGCCGGGATAAACGAGTTATGCGAGGATGATGATGATGATGTCTGTCATCACCGATCATTGCTACATTGTTGGCGAACCGGGCCGGTGCCTCTCATGAGAACAAAAAAAATTGTTTAGTAACGTCCAATTTTTTATATTATAGAACAAACAAACAGGTGAAGCATTTTGATAACTACCGATGCCAACAAACATTCGCATAACTCCCCCTTTCGTCTAATGGGCCACCGGCTACTCACAATTATCACGAAACGTAACACGGGAGGTGACGGCAATATTTTTTCCTATAGAATAGGGGGCAGACGATAAAACTGAGCCTTTTTACTACTACCGACGCCCATGAACATCCACATGATTACTATGCCCTCCTTACCTACCCCCCAATGGGCCACCGGCTACTCTCAAGCCGCACGAAATGCGACACTAAAGATATCACTTTCGTGCTGGCTGCATTATGTGAGCGAGAGGTACCTCCCCGGTCGTGCCGGCCCAAATTCGTTGCATAGGTTGATGTATTGGCAAGCACTATGCACCTATTCCTATGCAGCATGACATTACCTCTGCCTAAGAGTGAGCGAGAGGCACCTCCCCGGTCTACCTGATACGAACGACACGTTTCAGCTGCAATGCGACCTCCACCACTAGCACTAAGTAGCTCTTGTCCCGCTCGACACATCTAACAGGACCATCAAATAAAAGAGCTCAAACGTGTACATATCTATGTTACGCGGTTTCACCCGCTTAGAATGTATTTGCAAGGAACCGTTCACTTATGTTACAGATAAAAGTATTATTGCACATTACCTATATCTAACCTATATCTGTACCATGTTTCATTCAAAACCGTTCAGTAGTTTTCGCAGGAAATAATAAACACACATAAAATATTTCGAATCGATACTAATATTGTGTACCCAATGAGTTTGGTTGAACGACCAGGATCCATGGGTTATTGAAAATCAACAACATTTCTATACTAATATTATGAAAGGGAAACATGTAATTGTTTATTTGGATGCACTGAATATGCTCCGAAACTATTCCGACTTGAAAAAATATTATACCATTATTATCCTACATTATTTGTGGTGATCAGAGGCTACATAACATTTTCTAAAATGTTTTGATCATTACCAAACTCCGATAATGTAACCAAAGGTGTGGAAAATATATTAAATTCTAGCTGTCCCGACAGACGTAGTTCCGTCATAAATTTAATTTGTTGTCGCTACCATGACATTGAATCATTATAACCATGAATTTATAATTTTTATATTTTTGTGAATCAATTTTTGCCTTGTTTCGTAAAATATCTGTCTATGTGTTAGGTTTATAGTTTTCTGAAATTTATTTTAGTTGTTGGCGTATACAAGAAGGGTTCAAACGAACAGGTGGATACTTTCTTTTAGCACAGTATGCCACAAATGTACTGTGCCAGTGTTTAGTGTTTACCAACGCTTCTAGACTCTCCTGTAATTTTTATGCAGGTGTGTTGCACTCCTTATGCCCCGTGACTCCAATAGTCTCTCACGGATCTCTCTGCGGCAGCATCATATGAACGATACCGCCACGCTGGTGGCGGCCCAACTTGTCACCAGAGCAGCGTGGCACTACCCAATAATTTATATGATTTCCATGACGTCATTTATGTATCTGTTAACAGTTTCACATATATCAACACGTGGCGGCCATCAGCACATTTCACCACAGGCAGTTTATCAAATAATTTCTCAAGTTATTAACGCTAATAGCACTTTCCAATATGCACTTCGCGGCCCGCTCTTCTGCTACTTTTTACCGCGACCGGAATTTACATGGCAAAAGTCGTCACTTTTGACTCTTGTATATCTATAAATTAATTTTGTGTACGTTAGAAATATAGTTAGCGGCTTGCTTAACATCGTACGTGTGTCTATAAGTAAGATAGCCAATACTGGCTTGACGATCAATTGGTTAAGTCGTTAATAGTGCGGGTGCGGGTTCGAGTCCGGCCGTGGATAGTCACATTTCTTAAAAATATAAAATATTTCTCGTTGATATAGTTGCAAGACACGTCATTGCGGTAATTAATGTCAGCGCGGCTTTTATTTTCGTTGGGGAGTACACTTACGCGCCTCCCCATGTTTAGGAAATACTGAGGGGCAGTCCCAATACCCACAGCGGTTCTCGTGTTGGAGCCACAGGAAGGTGGTGGCATACGACCGCTGGAGTCGCTCCACGAGCGGGCGCCTTTAAGGCTTATCATGGAACACACAGCACACCGACAAGTCGGGTCTTCAAATGTTTCGATTTTATTATATTGGTACAGATACAGAAAGCAGTTGCTTGATAGATGCTATTTTTTATTTACACGGGGAAACGCATTTATTCGCTATCACTGGCCCTGGGTGGGACAGGGACCGGCAAAACCCTTTTCTTGATTACGGCTATTTTTAGGGAAATCTTACCCAAATGAAAAAGTGACTTCATAGTCTCAGTCTTTCGATGTTGAAACATTTTTGAATAACTACATATGATATACTTACCCAATTGTAAGGGGTAATAATATTACGTCCCCACATGAGAAATTGGCGTTTTTCGTACTGGCCACTTTAATCAAGAATTTCTCCTCCTTGGTAAGGATTTCCAAATTCAGATTTGTACAGCTATTTACTCAAGTATTTGTGCTTCGATGACCGTCATTCATTTGTTTTTTCTGTTTGCGTCACTCATTTTACAAAATGGAAAACTTAAAATATCGCATTATTTACGTGTACAGTTCCGCCGTGGCACTAGTGCTGCGGAAACGACATCACACTAGTGTATTATAGATAACTATTTATAATATTATATTACATCATTATATTATCAATATTATATTATTATATTATCAATAGATTTAATTAACTGTAACATTTTCTTTGATATATTTAATTACTTTGACATATTTAAAAATTAGAATGCTTGAAAGGTGGGTACCTCACAAATTGACTGAAGCAAACCGGCAAAAGCGCGTCGACTGCTGCGTTACATTACTAATCCGGCACAATATTGAACGTATTTTGAACCGAATCATTACCTGCGATGAACAATTGCTTCTTAACGATAAATGTATTTGATAAGAAGTCTATAACATACCCAATCAAAAACCCCTGGGGGGGGGGGGTACATGTTGTGTGGGGCTTGCGGCACTTTATAGAGCCGATTGCCCACTAAAACCACTTAAGACCTTTAAAAATAGATAATCTAAGGCTAAAGTGAAAAAAAAAAAACATTAGGTTTAAAGTCGTGTGGCTACTGGCCGATCAAGCCTAACCCCTTACCACCATTCGTTCGAGTAAACTCGACTCGAGGGTCGGAACATTACTGAAGTTTCATATAAGAGTTTTACTCACCCAAGTACATACCGCGTGTACTTTTATTTACTTTTGAATCATCAGGTCACAGCTATGAGTAAGCACAAACAGGTGTGTGGCCATTGATAACGGCCCAGTGCAACATATATATGGTGTATCCAAATGAAGTCATACTATGACTTCATGTAAATATTCCTTCTTCCACTACTGTCTATAATAATAATCTCTCGGCTTCGAGCTTTTAGAAAAAAGTATATCAAGTCCCAAGTACTTTGGAGCGGAGCAGGCAAAATACGAGTCAATTTATACTTAATAGCGGATACATAATTACCTACAGGATATATTTTATGGCATTAGGGACAAACGAGCCGTTGTAGTATTTTGGTATCATTTTCCACAGTTATTCACACAAGTACACGTTATGTAATTGAAAAATCCTCTTTCAACTCATTTCCAAATAATATTCCAATTCCATAATTCTCCTTCAACTGGTACTATGCTCTCGACTCTCCTTCTTTCTCACAAAAGATTTAAGAAGAAACATACAAGATATATAATCTTCTGATTCTATTGACGTTTCATATTATTTGTTTTAGAGCTGGTCGCAGACGGCGCAATCCTCTCGCACTGTATTCCGAGGACGACGGCCACGATCTTAGTGACCTCGGTATCGGCACCTCCAGCACCAAGAGCAGCCTCAGTGAGGACTGTGACACTCACAGCTTAGCTGTAAGTACAACCAAACTTAGTGACCTCGGTATCGGCACCTCCAGCACCAAGAGCAGCCTCAGTGAGGACTGTGACACTCACAGCTTAGCTGTAAGTACAACCAGACTTAGTGACCTCGGTATCGGCACCTCCAGCACCAAGAGCAGCCTCAGTGAGGACTGTGACACTCACAGCTTAGCTGTAAGTACAACCAAACTTTTTGATTAGAAAATCATGGATGGTGGTCTAAATATCGGAAGGGAAAGTCAAAGTTTAAGCGAACACGTGACCGTGTTTTAAATTCATGTAAAACAGTAAAAGGATTTATAATAAATTTTTATATAATGTTATACAGAAACCTTCAAAGGAAAATTTATAGCTTGCATAAAACATATCCAAGCAAATTTATAAGTGTAGCAGACAATACACTAGTTAATTTAAAAATATAAATATTACAATGTCTAAAATATTGTTTCCATAATGTACTTCTTTTGTTTACAGAGCGATGGTATGGATCTTGACAAAAACCATTCGGACACGGATAATTTGTCAACTTGTGAGAATAATCGTAAAGTTGGCTCAAGTGCAAACGAATACGACACATGTACGACAACGACTATCAGCTCCCCAGAGCCAGAAGAATACACCTATGAGGGCGCAATAGAGGGATACAAATCAAGAATTATTTCACAAACAAATAGTAATATAATTAAGACCGTCGTAAATAACAATATTAAAGAAAAGTCTATAGAAAAATCCAATGGAGATATGAATAAAATAAGAACATCGGTGAGCGATATCATTGAAGCGAAAATAACATCTTTCCAGCAAGATGGAGGGTTTGATACGAAGAACAACAATCAAAAGAAGGACTTGCCAAAAGTAGATATTCACAAACGAAGGGAACAATTTGAAAGAGAAAATTCACAGGAATCACACAGAGAAAATAAACCAAAATTACCTGAAATAAGTAGTAAAAAGTCAATTAAAGAGAGACTGTTTAGCCTAGAAAAGTATACAGAAGAAAACCACTTACAGAAGTCTACAAGTGACCTTAACAAGATATCAGCTGAAGTTAAGCCGTTGAAAGAACGTTTGTCATGTCTTGAAAAGGTCAGAGCTACTGAACCCGAAAAAATAAATAGGCTTTCAAATGGAGACTTGAGTAAAACAAAGTCTCTCAAAGAACGTCTCTCTAGCCTAAAATCTCAAACTAGCGAAGAAGATACAAAAGTTATTAGAAGTGAAGTTAAACAAGTGTCTGTAAGTCTCAAAGAGCGGCTGTCTAGCTTGGATGCCGCCAAAAATAAAGAAATACCAAAAATTGCCATCGAGGAAGAAATATCTAATAATACAAAGTCAGATAATGAAAATGGTAGTAACCAATTTAATAATACAATGTCAGATAATTCTTTAAAACTTAACTTGGACGGCTTAGAAAATCAGATGCAGAGCTTTTGCCGCTCCCTTGATAGCTTAGACATAAATGGTCATTCTTCGCCAAATTCATTCGAAAGAGTACAGAGCTTAGAAGACTTTGACTGTACTGAATTGCAGCATAATACTGCTGTAAGTGACATTGAAACTGAAGATAGTGGGATTCACACAGCGAGAGACTCCGCTCCTGCTGATGATATAGCAGATTTAACTCAAGTAGCTTCACCAGTAGGAGAACCTATGATTGAGGTGTCCGAGTATGAGTCGTCAAACGAAGACAGTGCGATGCCTCTAGTGCTTATTAAAATAGATGAGACCATATCACCGGAGACAAATCATAAGATCAAAGACAAAATAATCGCAGAAGAGACTGAAGAACAAGACACTAAAACTGAGAATACTGATAGTAGTAACTATGTACAAGCAGTGTCACAGCCTGAAGATATTAGTGTTACAGAAGAAGTGACTGAAATACAAATGGACAAAGATGATGAAGATACATTAAAAAGTTTGGATATTCAAGATTCCAGTGTAAGTGTTAATGATACAGTGTCTACTGCATCGGAAGGTGATACTGTAGTGTTTGAAGGAAAAATGACAATACACTTGGACTTGAATGAGATATGCAATCTTAATAATGGTGCAGGAAATACGGTCACTACTAACAATAACAAAGCAAACGATTACACTAACAACAAAAGCATGCCAATGGTAACTGTCTCTAATATTACAACTACTACTAACATTTCACCAAAGAATTCCATTAAACCGCTAAATACAATTAACATTAAGAGTGTTTCTAACTCGCTAACAAATATTTCAAGTAAAGATCAGACTCATCATAATACATCTAACGTAAGCCACGCAGTACTTAATTCAAATACTACTCCCAATGTTTCATGCTCTAACGATGAAGTAGTGGTAAGTAGCTCACAAGACGCTAATCCATTTTGGCAAAAAAGGAACAAACGATGTTTAGAATCCAATAGACGTAAAACTATATTATTAATAAATAATAAAGTAACGCAGTCTTCCACAACTAGGGACAATTTAAATGTGGATCTGAACCATTGAAATCCTTATGGTTAATGCCTATTTTTACATGTCGCTAACAAGTAAGCCATTAAGTAATATACCTAGAATTTTTGTGATCTCCTAATTTTCATAAAAATATTTTTTTGGTATTTTAAACATCGTAGTATTAACTAATTAAGAAAGTATGTTATCTCCAGCAATATCATAAATCATTCTTAACTCCCACAATTCACTTGTGCTAAAAGTAATCACAAAATAATAGCACCGTAGTTATAAAACGATAATCATAGATTTAGTTCGATGCAGGGTTTTATAAACTAGTGCCCATTAAATGTATCAGTAACTATACTTCAATGTAGACCCCATATACTCATAGCATTTAGTTTTGTTCGGAACGTGATATGTAAATTCATTATCGGAAATATATGTTACGTTGTTATGTATGGGTTTTATTTATGTAATCTTTTTATAAATCCTCTTTAACATGCTCATTATAAACGATAAAGACATTCGAATGGAAAAATCACTATGTATATTAGTTGCGATAAGCGTTATCTCCACACCAAATCATATCTAATACAAACTGGCCCCTATCTAGTGTTTGTCTCAGTAGCGTGAACACGTTTGACTATTGGTATCATTTTAGTTCTTACAATATTTTCATAATATAAATCATTTCTTAATTAGTATTCAATCAAGGTGATGGGCTAACCAGGTAAGGAAAGCTGTAAGTAGTCTCGTGCTTCATTATTAATCTGCATTTTCGCGCATTATGCTAACTGTGTCATGCCGCTTCTGTGTGTTGCATTTTCTTTCTATTGTTGTATTTTCAAAATTTATATCGTTTTTGCGAAGTTTTATACTTAAATGAAATAGAGTTCTTTGGGTATGCTCTTTGGACCTTTATTATATTCAATTTATATTCTCTAGGTTATTGACGCACTAGAACTAGCGTTCAAAGAATTGGACTCTGAAGAGAGTGCTAACGTCACGATGAATGACAGCCAATCGAGCGATATCACTGACGCAAAGGACTCTGATAAAATTGATCAATTACTAGATTTTGATATCGAGAAGAAAGTGTCCGTGACACCGTTGTATGAAAATATTGATATATTTTATCAAAATAATGTGGAAACTGAAGCATTTCCACTGGATATTCCAACTAATGCCCTAGAGCCTCCTAAAGAGAAACCACCGCCGCCGCCCACTGAAGAAGGTGTGGAGGATGAACTACTTGGCAATGTAAGCAAATATTTATATTATACTAGGAGCGCCCTGCGGTTGTACCCGCGTAAACTAAGTTAACGTTGTAGAACTTTCATACATAAAATTTTTCAACCCTTTCTCTCCCCTTCAGGGTGTAATTTCTATAAATCTCCTCTTAGTTCTTTTTATCCCCTATACTCTCTTGGGACATACATGTCAAATTTTTGTTTCTTGCGTCGAGTCGGTCGCGCTTTTGAAGGCAGAAAAGAAAAAATACCCATATCTATTTAACCACAATATCGATTTTGTTCGAAGTATTTGTTGAGTTCCATGATCTCAAGTGTTTTATAACTTCCCGCTCCACACTTGAAAAGTTGTAGGGGGACAGACGGACACTTTTTACCATGTGGCATGCGAATATCTCACAAAATGTTGGCATAAACTTTCGGACACCTCCATATCATTTGGAAAGAATATCCAACGATCCATGTGGGGTGCCATACGATTGTTTTCTAAAAAATCATGTCTTAATTATATGCAGGTACATCATTTTGGTTCACAACATTCTACCTTCCAAATTTCCAACACGCATTAAACCAAAGTGTTCTAAGAAAACGTCTGTACCATACGGACACATACATGACGACATTATATCGGTACTGTTTTTTTGACTCTTAGCTACGGAACCCTAAACTACAAATATCCACTTGAAATATTGGCTATATCTTTTTTTTTTTTTTTGATACTTGGTTCCGGCATTACTTAATTTGAAATGTCGGGTCACTGCAAGTTCTCATCACTTCACATTCTTAATTTAAAACCAATTCTTAAAATATTAGAACTTATTTTACGAAGATGTAGTGCCATGCTGCATAGGAGGGTGTAGTGTCATGCACTATGCATTGGACCGGCACGACCGGGGAGGTAGCTCTCGCTCTCATAATATCGCGTTTCATGCGGTTTGTGAGTAGCCGGTGGCCCATTGGGTTGGGGGCAGCACATCGGCATAGTTCATGGGCGTCGGTAGCCGTAAAAAGGCCCCGATTTCTCGTTTGCCCCCCTATTCTATAAAAAAAATATAGAAAACTCGACAATAACATTCCACAGGCGATCAAAGATAGCTTCAAGCCTAAGACTAAGGATCTAATAAAAAAAATTGCTATTGTACTCATGTTTAGTACGTTTCCTCTTGTGGGAACATGATTAGTATCCCATTTCATGAACCTGAGTCACTTCCCTACGCCTGATAGATTCTCAAACCGTACTTAATTCTTATTCCGTCTAATTCCAGGGCAACTTCAAACACAGGAGCTCAGCGCGTCGAATCAAGAAAGAGATTCGCAATAAACGTACCAGCTTCCTCGGCATCGAAGGTCAAGACGACAGCTACCTCGATGTGGACCTCAAATTGGCCCCAAGACCCGACATCACCTCCTTCTTACAAGAAGAGACCAAGATCGAGAAACTTCTCTACAAGAAGACCCTGTCACATGAAATGGACGCCAAGTTGAGAGACAGCAGAGATTCTGGGGTGGATGTCGATAGAGGTCCATCGGCAGAAGCATGGTACAAGGCTCAGTCGTCACCGGAAAATTCCAATCCTCACAGCAGACAGAATAGTGAGGTAAACGATTTTAGATTAGAGACTCCATTTTTGTTTAACTGGTCCTTGTGTCGATGTGTCCAGCCCTTCATTAACTTAAGTGACACAGTTTATAGAAAAAAATAATCACGCCGACCAGATTGCTGTGACCCACGTCCATATTCTACATTCATATTAAGAGTGAGATTATTTTATATTTATACATCGGCTCCGATCCATTCATAGCAGCTATTCTAGCTTAAAGGTCATATCTTTTGACATTTGAGTACAAATTTTTTACGCCAAATATTCAGCAAAAGGGCTGTTGAGTTTAGCTTATTACATTATTGTGTACAGTTTAAATTATAGTGTTGTTTTGTAAATAAAAATATTTTGTATATTTCCAGCCGTACACCCAAGTAACGTCAGATGAGGAGGAACCAAAAAAGGACTTCACAACCAAACTGACAACAAAACTGACCAACTTGTCAACTGACGTCGAACACGATGACGAAATTGACAACTTGGATAAGAAACTACAGCAACAGCAGGTAAGGTCGAGAAATTCAGACTAGATAATAGATTGCTAGATAAAGAATACCTTAAAATGTAAATTTATTAAAAGAAACTGTAAACTATTCTCTAGGTAGTCTGTTGTGTTAGGGTATAGGCACACTGCGCAATTTAATCGTTGTGGCAGTATTATATTTTTGGCTACGTTGGATAGGAAATTAGATGCTGATTGAAATAAGAATAATATACCAAAGTAATTCTATTTAGTATTTTATATTAGTATAATAAAATAGTTAGAAACATTTTTCCAAGTGCAATTTTTAATATGGTTGTAAATTTTTAATCCTACTTATTTGAAAATTTCGTGCTTGTTCTATAAAGTATCACTGTACACGATCAAATATTACAGAATCAAATATACAGAATATGTGTATGGTTTACCACTTAATTTTTTTCTGGCATTGATCTATACTGGATTAAGGAATAAACTATAAAGACTTGGGTTATTAGAATATCTAGAAGGTTGCTAAAGAGACTAAGTGATATTTTGGTCCTCTTGGTCCTGTTGTTTTGTATCAGATGAACTAGTGCATATAATACAAACCAACGGCCATATTTTGGATAATACAATCGATCGACGTTTTAAAATGTGTATTTTTGACGTCATCAATGGAAAGTCCTCTCCATGGAAAGTTGCTACGATTTTCAGTTTACTGAGATCTGTCATTGCCCTTCTAATTAAGAAATTTTGTATTTCTTGAATATTGCTATCTTCAAATTCTTTGCTCTGTCGAATAGTTATAGAACCATACAGATAAATATTTGTATATACAGATTGTAGAATATAAATTATATTTAGTTTATTGTTGTAGAATTTATAGTTCATATTAGTGTGCCAAATATATTGTTAAAATTATATTAAAAGCTTTAGTGGTAGTTAGTGTATAGTCTTTTAATTTTTGGTAACATAAAAAAATCCCTTTTAAGTTTACAATTGGTTATGGAAAGCTTCTCAACTTCATAATTTAAGAATTCGTGATTTTATATTCGAATTCAAGGCTTATATTATAATTGGTAATGGAAATCACAAAATTTACTTTAAGCCCGCCATTATAACATTAATTACTGCTTTCTAATGCTTTTACTATACTTTCTAATGCACGAATATTTACGTATACATTATATTATGTAGTTAATATCTCTAGGTCCTTTTATGTACCACTTATTTAAATAAATGCTATTTATTATATGTCGCCTTTTATTTGCACCTTTGTATAATGTTCACAATGCATGTATTTATTTACCTTTATATCACAAAATAAATTTTAATATTGTTTTTAACAAAGAAAACTATGACGATTTATTAAACAATATAATTTAAGTGATACGTTTAATTCATTTAGTGATTTAACAATCATTTACATTGAGTAGAACTTACTTTGAATTTATAAAGGTTTCTACTAGCTTTTGTAATCTAACTATTTGTTTTATGGTAATACCAGAAATACAGATATAATGCCACTAAGTAATAATCAAACTTATTTGTGATAATGTAATATTGTTGAGTTGCGAAGTATTGGGTTGTGGCTAAGTGTAAGTTCTGACCGATCATCCGCCATTTTGTCGTGTGTAAATAACAAGATGGCCGCCGCGCTATATTTGCAGGCGGCTCGCACTAACGAGGATTGGCCCGACTCGCGCCTTGACGATGCTCACACAAAGGTGAATGTCATCTTACAAATACTTAAACTAAGACAATCATCGGCGTTGCTTTTGCTTATGAAACTTTCAATGTTCTTATGCAATCAAAATATATATATAAGTAGGAACTTCGTAATGTTTAAAAATTTTCTCAATATATGGTACATGTATTAAAAAATAGCGGATAAAAATATTTATTTGGGAAAACGACATAAAAAATATTTAAAGTTTTTTTTTATTTTGAGAGTTTTCCTACGATAATAAAAATTTAATCCGAATATGATAAAGGAACTACACAATTATAAATACATTTTTCGTCAGCTAATTATTTATACACCTACGTAACAGAACGTGCTAGTAGAATTCGCATTTATATGTTATATAATTGCGCCCATATATTTGCTAGATTTTCCTCCATTTCAGCTTATGTTTCGTGTTTCAATAATTTCATGGCCGATAATTGTTTTGCTTTTTCAAATTAACAAAAATCAAAGTAACCTAAAACTAACATGTCTCACGAAATCTAATGAAATATTTAAAAACTAGGAGGTATTACGGCTCGAGAGGGAACTATTGCAACTGGAACAAGAGGAATTGAAGAGACAGCGGGAGAATCTACTGAGGGATCAGAACAGGATCATCCAGAAGTCAGTACAGGATATCTCCACCGTCCCAGAAGCTCGTGATCGTCCGAGGAATCCCAACTACAGACATTCAATGCCCAACCTGCTCATAAGTGAGTGCTACACCACACCTGTGGAGCGGCCGGTCCTGGACGAGAGCTCGAAGAGGAAGCCATTCGTCTCTGAAGAACATATACAGCGACACTTCGGTGTGGAAGAGAGCAGGAAGGTTCTGTACGACGACAGCGAGAGGCGGCGGGCCCTCGAGAGGCCGCCGCAGCCTGCGCTGCCGCCCAAGCCGGCCAGCAGAGACTCAGTCGAGCGGGAGATGTTAATGAGGTCAGTGCGTTATAATGTTCAGGCTTCTTTTATTACATGGAAGGCCAAACAGCCAACATAGTTAGTGATTGCAAACTCCCGCAAGCATCCGCACATCCTTAGATCATGAAATCATAGACTCATCGGAGCAAATCTCAACTAGTTCGGAACTTCCATGTTCCCGTCCTCACCACTTGCCCTTTGATGCCTCCTTCTGCTCTTTAGTCCCCTATTCTAATAAGGGGGTAAGAGAGCCTCTCGTTTCAAGTGGCTTCGCTGAAAATCTCTATGTTCATCTTGGGATACGACACCCCACCGCCACAACCAGGCGATCATGGTTTTCAAACATTCTTCAAGAAAAGAGCTTATTCATCACCGGAGGGCCTCTAATGCACATGCCAAGCGTCTGGTGCTGCAGATATCTATGGGCGTTGATGAAAATTTACCCTCAGATGAACTTTATTACTCATTTGTTCTCCATGCTGTTAATAAACCCATATCAGCTCTACACGCGGCTGGAGTATACTCCTTAAGAATTAACATAATTCTTAAGCGCAAAGTGGCACAAGAGACGTAAGCGTAAAACATTACGATGGTGCTACGCTCGGTCGCTTCACACGACTCTACTTATTACGTACCTTAAATGGTTTCTTGTGGAAAAGTATTTCCATAGTGCACCTGCATGTTAAAAGGTATACGTAACAATTCCAGAAGCAGCCGCGTGGCGTCCGCGGCGGAGTACGTGAACGTGGAGCGCAAACCGCTGCCCGCGCGGCAGACGCCGGCCGCCGTCCACCACCCCATGTCGCGGCACACGCTGCAGGTACGTGCGCGAACTCCGCAACACTGACACAGGCCTTGCAAGAGGTAATGCCATGGTGCGTTGCTCCTGAATTGGGCCGGCACGACGTATTTCTTGTGGTCCATTAGCGGGGAAGGCAGATGGAGGACAGCACATCTGCCACATAATCATTACTAATTACTCGGTACATTGTCGCGTATTGTGCAGGCGCTGAGCGCGGCGCCGTCGTCGAAGCTGATCTCCACGAGCGAGTGGATGCAGCCGCGGGCCCCGCGCGTGAAGCCCAGCTTCAACTATAATCAGCACTGGCTCATACAGGTACACTTTATTGCATGCTACATTACTCGTCGCCCCGGTTAGGCACGGGCGCAACGAGTAATGTAGATTCTTGTGGTACCCTGCGTATGCGTATATTACATTACTAGCAGTCCGCCCCGGCTCCGCACAGATATTTCACGAAATATACCGATTCACAAAAATATAAAAAATATGAATTTTAGTTTCGCCCTCGTAATCATTGCACGTTACAGTGACAACAAATGAAATTTCATCGGTCGTCTTAGCGTTCATTGAGAGAGGCCTATGTCCAGCAGTGGACCGATCAAGGCTGATAATGATGATGATATTATAAGGATTTATTTTAATATTTTTTTACTTTTCCTTTGGTTACATTATAGAAATTTTCATCACGTATTAGAAAATGTTTTATAGCCTATGTTCACCATAGATAGTGTAGAATTCTAATGGTAAAAGATTTGTTTAAAGGAAAGTGAACAGGATATTACTGGTCTGCAGTAATTTCCTATTTACTGCAGACAAAGAAACAATCCAATATTTCCTCATTATAATTTTAGCATAGATGTTATAGATTAAGTTGGTGTTGCTGGCCTTGAATAAATGTTAGAGTATGCGTCTGTGATGTTACTGGAATTGAATGATATCCAGTATGCGTATGTCATGTTGCTGGAATTGAATAATATCCAGTATGCGTATGTCATGTTGCTGGAATTGGATAATATCCAGTATGCGTATGTCATGTTGCTGGAATTGGATAATATCCAGTATGCGTATGTCGTTTTGCTGGAATTGAATAATATCCAGTATGCGTATGTCATGTTGCTGGTATTGAATAATATCCAGTATGCGTATGTCATGTTGCTGGAATTGAATAATATCCAGTATGCGTATGTCATGTTGCTGGAATGGAATAACATCCAGCGTGCTTATGTGATGTTGCTGGAATTGGATATTATTAGAGTACGCTAATGTGAAGACGATCGATCACCGTGCAAGAACTGGTCCGGTAAGGACTGGAGTGATTACGGTGATGATGAAACTGTAAGTTGGTACATTAGGATGTGCTGGCGAGGGTTGCTTAAACCACAATATTCGGTTCCCAGAACAGAACCCAGTTAGTAGTAATCAATAATGAGCGTATATGTGGTTGTTAGATACGTGCCAAATAGCTACTCGATACTTTAATAGTATATAAGCTGTGAATCCGGCCTTTAATACACTTACTCACTGTCCCTCGCAGGAGGCCGAGCAGCGTCGGCTACAGGAGCTGCAGAACAAGCCACGGGCGCTGCGGACTTCGTACCACGAGCTACAGGGGCTGCAGCAGTATACCAACAGGTTTGACTTTTGTAGCCTTCTTTTATACGGACAACACGTGGCCGAATTTCGGCTACCGCGGCCGCCCTTTGGAGACTAGTCAACTGCGCGGGTTATATGATAGTACAGACGCGTCTGTGCAGACACAAGTGCACCCTCCTTTCCCTCCTTCTAGTAACACGATGGACGTCACGACGTCACGAAGTGCGTCACGACCGTAGAGAAATCGGTTTCATCCGTCCTAGGAATCGAAACCGAAACTTCATAACTATGACTATGCTCAGGTTATTCTTCAACCCATGTGCGACTAGTATATCAGGAATTGCACGACAGCTGAGCCATCAGTTTACAGGAGCTCCCCTATCGCTTGCTGCTAATTACTGCCTGTGTGCGCCAATGTCATCATGTTTGCTATTTAATGTTTCCTACCATTAGAGAACTGGTGTGAAGATGTGTTGTTGTCGTAAGAAGCTCTCGCACTCATGCCGGCTTCGAGTGATAAAAATATATATTGTCTTCGTACTTACACGTGCAGATGGCCTCGTTATTACAATTGCAATTATAAAAAAAATATTTATTTTTTCATTAGCAATAACTCTGAGCGTCGGCCAGCTCAGAGGGCGGAGCCTCCTCGCGGCGACGGGCGAGACGACAAGCTGCTCAGCGTGAGCGGCAAGAGGAAATGTTCACACTGTGGCGACGAGCTAGGTAACCTAATAATCTTTATGCAGCGTGATTTGTAAAAGATTTCGTGTTCTCTAGTGTCCTAAAGAAAGTAGGTAATAAGAACCCTGTGGAAACAATAAGAATACAATAAAACGATGATATTGCAAATGTACATTGTGGACTTTACCGAATTTAGTGTAATTATATTTAGTAAGTAGTAGTCCCCTGTGCATGACACATTAGGAGCACGCCCTGTGTCCGCACCGCGCGGCTTGCTCAATAACAGCCGTGTCAATGAGATGGCGATAGTAGGGTGAGGCTTTATCGGCTGGCCTCGCATGTTGCACTCTTTAAGGAAATATTTATAAACAATTCAATGAAATTTTAAGTAACTACTTTTTCCAGTTTCGAAATACTATATTCCAATTCCAAAAACGAGTACTGTATAACCCACCTGGTGTATGTAGAGTATCTTAAAAATCAGCCAGTATGCATAAACATCCAACCACACGTCTAGAACTCCCCACACTCGGAAGGCGCACCGTTCAGTGTGTGCCGATGTAGCGTAAACGCTCTAACATATCACGCTTATTATAAACGCTCTAACATATCACGCTTATTATAAACGCTCTAACATATCACGCTTATTATAAACGCTCTAACATATCACGCTTATTATAAACGCTTTAATTTTTTTTATTGCTTTTTGTATATTTTTTGTGCTCCTCCTAAGCTGATATTGTGACATGAATAATAGCACTATGATGGATATCAGGTCGCGGCGCCGCCATGATCATCGAGTCACTGTCCCTCTGCTACCACGTGTGGTGCTTCCGCTGCGCCGTGTGCGGGGCGCCGCTGGGCGACGGCCGCGCGGGCGCGGACGTGAGGGTGCGTCGCGCCAGACTGCACTGTCACCACTGCTACTCCGCTGATGACGGCTCCAAGTACTCCGCCGTCTGATACTCAAGCTTCCAAGGGCACTCCGTCATTTGATACTTCAACCGGTGGATGGATCGATAGAAATGGATATTCCGCCGTTTTCTTTTCTCCAAACTTTACATTCAAAGACGGTTAAAACTACACGTTCGATAAATAACGATAATTTCATGTTACACGGCAGCCCCAAGTATCGTCCGACTGATACTCAACCAGTCACGGCTGCTCATCTGTTCATTAGACAAACTTTACAGTCAAAGAAATTGGAATATATATTTCGGTCAAGCACCTCAAATACTGCACCACCCAAAACTTCACTCTTTTGAATCCAAGATATCCGTCCACGTGTCCAAAATTCATTACAACGGCTAGATTTTTATCTGCCGACCTCCACGATACGCGGCCTATTTATTAATCTAGTCTTGAAATTTTAAAAGGTGTCCCTCAAGACACATTTCTGAGCCCTCGTCCTTTTATTTATAATTAATTATAATTTAAATTTCGCGCCTTTTGAAATATATTGGAGGTTTGACGTATTCTATAAATATTATAATTTGCATAATTCTGTGTTGGCCCTTTGCAAATTTGATACTTTACCTTAGTTACTCGTAAGTATATATTTTTTTATAACATTTAATAACTGTTAGACCAAATATGTTCATGATTGTATTCCACTGATCTCGATAAAAATATAAAATAAGTCATAGCAACAGCGCCATCTCGTGTTGCGACTCAACATTTTTGAGTTCTATAATTTTTCCTCCTTAAAGTTAGAATACACTGAGTGCCTGTGAGTGTACTGTGTATTTTCTTGTTCAGAAGCCCTCGACGGCGGGAGCAAGCGATATCTTATTACAACTAACCAATTCGTATCGCTCCAGCGATCGACGCAGGAACGCTGAAAACTCACAGTAGTGTACTCTAAAATGTTAGAGATCAGTGCCTCCCCATCCGATTTATGCGACTGCGCATGTACGCAGTCCGTCCGCACGAAAACGTCTCTGGCCTCAGCTCCGCTGAGCCCAATACTGCACGCTTTTGTTTTACTTTTTATTCCTCCTTATTTTCTTTTTCTTTGTGATATTGCAATATTTTAGTTTTACTAATGTTTTTACTAACAGTATATAATTAGGAAGAGATCTATTGTTATAAATAAGTACATAACGTTTTTTTTATAATCGACTAAGTATTATCGTCACATTTCGTAGTACCCTCTCCCCTCGCCCCTCACTAGTTGTGCCATTCGTTCTCTGACGATGTGACGGTCGCCGATAGAATCCTGCGCGTTTCCGTTTTGTATAATTTTGTAAATATTGAATAATTTATGTTGTAGTTGGTTAGCTTTAATAGTTAGTACATTTAGTGTATGTGTAGAACATTTATCCCAAAAATGTTTGTTTTGTAATGTATAGTATTATCTTTTATATCTACCACCTCCCTAACATTTTTGTTACTTCTCCATTAATACATAATATATGTGGGAATTGTTCTCTCGGTTTTTTTGTAATTATGTTAAAAACCTTGTACATTGTGCGTAAGCTATTTGTATATGAATTAAAATTTTATGAAACATAGTGTCTTTTATTTTACCCTAACTGATGCCCGTGGCCTCTGCTATATGTACAAGAAACATCACGAACGTTATGAACTGGATGTAAACATTATCAACCGCAGTTATCTATTTTATAATTATTTAAAAATCATAATCTAAATTAATATGAATAAAACTGTTGTAATGCACTTCTATCAACGGTTACAAATATCGTTTCTAATAGTAAAACATGATAAAATTATTTAAGGACTCGTTTATACCCCTTTGGGAGTAACAATTTTCGAAAAAGATGAATGATACAAACGTATCGAAAACTCGCACAACAAATGAAGAGAGTCTTCAAATATATTGCATAAACCCTATCTGAGAACACAGGACCAAAATACCAGAATGCTAAAGAACGTGTATAATTCTGCCTCCAGGTCCTTCAGAAAAATTATTGCCAAGAACGTCTTCCTTCGGGAACATGTGCATTCTGGTCCCGCGCTAAGGCTTTTTTTAGAGAGTCTTGCTAAGCTATCCCTCCCCCAGAAAGATTCCTTTGTATCCGGAACTTTCTTTGAATCGCTGGACCATGTCGCAGAAGAGGAAGCCAAACTTCTGGGCCCTCTTTTTACGTGGAACTCTTTCTGATGATCAGGGAACTCCGCCGTCTACTATCCCGCGGTGTGGTTAGTCGATGTCGGATGTTATGTTCCGGCGGAGCACCGAGCGTAATGCACTTATCTCCCTGCACATTCATTAGTCGAATGGGCCCGATGGCATCGCTCCGATTGCTATGAGAAAGTGTACTCTGGATTTGGCTCCGGTGTTAATGCGCCTTTTCCGATTTTCTTACTCTGTTGGTAGTCTCCAGCTCCTGGAAGACGCCTTCAGTATACCCGATCCCTAAAAAAGGTGAACGCTCCGACCCATCCAACTACCGACCTATTGCGATGACCTCTCGTTTTCCAAAATTATGGAATCCATTATCAACTGCCAGCTCTTGCGATACTTAGAAGATCATCAAATGATTAGCGGCCGATAGTACGGCTTCCGGCGCGGACGTTCGGCAGGTGATGTTCTCACTTATTTAACGCACCGATGGGCGGAGGCAGTTGAAACCAAGGGGAAGCCATTGGCGTTTAGTCTGTATGTAGCGAAGGCCTTTGGTCGAGTTTGGCACAAGGCGCTCCTTTTGAAGCTTTCCTCATACGGACTTCCCGGTGAAGTTATGCGATTGGAGCACTAGATTCTTGACAAAGCACAGCATCAAGGTCGTGGTTGACGGTGCATGCTCCGCCCTTGAATTTGTGTATGTTGGTGGTCCCCAAGGCTGGGTTCATGACACCTACGTAATTTCTTCTCATTCCTTCATTGTTACGTAGACGATAGCAATGGGGACGCTTCATACATCGGCCGCCCATATATCCCGGGAGCACGAGAAAGCGTATCGGAGCAAACTTGTGTCTGAAGTCAAAGATTTCTTATTCAATTCTCGGAAGTTCAAAGTCTCGGAATGGGGCAATGTAAATTATATATAAACAACTTTTGTAACAACACAACAAAGATACAACTTTGCGCGTTTACCGCTAAAAAGTAACCTTTCGTCGTATCTTCCCGTTTTCAAAATACGTACCTCGACCTAGCTGGTATCGCAATACTTGGTGTCGACATCGAGTAAGGTTCAGTTCCGCGGTCATTTGGAAACGACAGCTAAATTAGCCTCAAAGAAGCTGGGTGTGCTCCGTAGAGCAAAGCAGTGCTTCAATCCAGCCCATCGACTGCGACATTACAAGGCGCTGGTGCAACCGCATATATAGTTCTGCAGCCACCTGTGGGCAAGGGCCCCGCAATATCAGCTCGCTTCATTTGATCGTATACAACGTAGAGCGGCTCGAATCGTTGACGACCAAATTATTTCCGGACAGTTCGATCCTTTGTTCCTACGAAGATATGTCGGTTCACTGTGCGTCTTTTACCGTATTTTGTATGGGGACTGTTCTGAAGAATTGTTCGGTTTAATACCTGCAGCAGAATTCCATCGGACAGAAACATTCGGACACCGCGACAGAACTCTAAGTTCCACGTCCATCACCTTAATGTGCGATTTAAACGCCAGTTTTTACCTCGTTGAATTGTACTGTAGAACCAGCTGCCTTCCTCGGTATTTCTAATCCGATGCGACTTAGGAGTCAAGACAAAGAGCATACCTATTCCTTAAGGGCCGGCAACGCGTCTGCAACACTGTCTGACAAGTGTCTTACAAGTGTCTTACAAGTGTCTGACAAGTGTCTTTGGGTGCGGGTAGTCACTATCTACATGCTCGTTTGCCCCCTATCTCGTACAAAAACGAATTAAGGACTTCAAAAACGTATTATCAATTCAAAACTGTGAAATTACGTTTTTGAAATTGGTATAGTTTTTAAATTACTTCCTCGGGAGCATGCTTATTCTCGAAAGATGTGTCTGCTTTCTTACATAGGAGGAGGTAGTGCCGTGCATGGTGCATGGCACTACATCCTCCTATGCAACGAAAACGGCCGGCACGACCGGGGAGGTAACTCTCGCTCACAAAATACCATACCGTAAAGTGACATCTTCAGTGTCGCGTTTCGTGTGGTTTGTGAGTAGCCGGTGGCCCATTGGGGGGTGGGGTGAGAGGAGGGTAATGCATCTGCCATCAAGCGAATGACCATGGGTGTCGGGAGTGATCATAAGGCTCCGACTGGTCGTTTGCCCTCTTATGATGACCCTCAGTAGGTACACGCGCTGTTCCCATGACCTTGTCATAATCCACTTGATGTCGGTAACCACACAATACACGTAATGGCAGCCATGTGAGGTGTGACGGATGCTATTGTAGACCACAAAGCCAACTTCCTGTGACGCTATATAATGGATTCGATGCACCAATTTTTTTTTTGTATACAGTGATTATTTCAATGCCCTGTCCTCCCTAATGGACAAAATTACGGAGAAGAATGATCAAGGCTGTTCATGGGAGGTAGATAAAAAAAGAAGTCTAAATTGATCATCGGGCTTTGCCCATCACTGATCCCCACAGCTGACATTCCTGTGTCCCTGGCATCTACATTCAACAGCCGGACATAGGGGGACTTAGGGGGGATGTAGCTCCGGGCCCCACTAGTCTTATAAGCTGCAAGTGTTAGTGAACATTTTTCATATATAAAATATTGAATGAATAGTAGGCACCTCTCAACTCGAAGCCCCGGGCCCCGCAGAGTTTAATCCAGCGCTGGCCACGGATTGATAACTCTTTTAGTTTACCAAGGGAACAATCCGTTTTTTCTCTGGATAAAAGTTATTTTAATGTTATTAAATATTATATCACATGCATAAAGTAGAGCTCAAAAAATAAGAAACGTACGTACAAATTTTAGCATTTGAAATACGTATTATTAGTGAGATAGGACTATCTTACAAAATTGTTTTTACATTTATTACACATGTAATCGCAGAGATAATACCTACAACGAAACAATAAAATCGTTTAGTCTGCAGTAAACAATGAACGAGGATTCTGAGTTAATTGTATAATTAACTGGTTGAGCAAAGCATAGCAACTTGTAATAGTGATTAAAGTTGTAACGGTCTCACGTTTGCAGTGTACTCGTTGATTAAGTTAAGCAGCATCGTTCAGTCACAGAGCCCGAGGGACAGCCTCGGCACGAGCTGGAGCCGCAGATCCAGGAGTTTACTTCCAACTGTTAATTAACGATTTAAGGCAAGCGGTTTGTATCAATCTGAGTGAAACATTTCACTCTCAGAGTACAACTCTAATCGCTGAATCTATCGCACCTACTCGATAGACACACTGGTTAAACAATCGAAATCTATAAACCAAATCGAAATACCACAACTTTTATAGTTACTTGGGTTTTAAAACACTCGACCAAGTGTATTCTGCATAATAACGAGATAATGATACCTATAGCAACAAAAACAATAACACATCTTCCCAGAGGCAGGGAGTACGGAGTGCGACATACATAAATATCTGCCCTGCCTCTTCCTTGTCAAACGTATATACAGACAGACGGATAACAAAGTGGCATAGGAGTTCCGTATATTGCTCTTGAGTTACGGTTGGTAACATAAAAAAATTACAAACATCATATACAAGTTCCCAAATCTGAGAACTATTTACAACGGTTGCTCCTAAGTGCACTTGCACCAAGGACCCCAATTTGTACCGGACGCGGACGGTCCGGGCATAATTACAAGTTATATCTAAGCATAATAAAAATGAACAAAACCCTCCGTCATTACAAGTTGCATGTTTGTTTTGATCTGTAACAAAAGGCGGTGATGTCACGAGAAACTCCTACAAAAACACTCGACACACGCCCGGTGCGGAGACGCGCCCGGTGTGCAGACGCGCCCGTCGAGCGACCGCTGGTAAAATCATTTGATTGCTGTCAAGACCCTTACACATGCCACCTTACAAACGACCAAATGATATTTATTGCAGTCGACTCCGTGTGAAACAATTTAAGACGCGCGGTTTGGATAGAGTGACCATTGTTGAGATGAATCTTTAGAAGCATTTCGCGCTACAGATGAAATATTTAGGAGCTTCTTTACTATGAGATAGTGTCATGTTGCACAACAGTAACGGCAGGAAATGTATGGACCCACCCGTTTTGTATTAACCAGAAAATGTTCAGCTTCGGTGGTGTGGAAACATATGAGGAGTGTAGGACTGTTGGTGTGTCGTGTGAAATATCGATAAAACAATCGAGTACATATCTAGCGTAACGCTTAATCGAACTTGCGTCGCACACGTCCCTTACCTCCTCTACTTTAGAATCGTGTTCATTCGCGACGAGTAAACTCCAGTCGCGTGTCTGCTGACACTCAAAGTTTTATTATATATGGTAGCCCTGCTGGCACCCGCGCCAGTCATGAGACGGGATTTTTGAGTGATTTATAATATACTTCCCCCGTGGATAACAGGACCCTGATTGTTACCTTCATAAATTATACACTAAAACCTTCGTCGGAGATTACTCTGCCCTTGGATAAGAACCGCCAGAAAATCAATTCAGTAGATTTTGAATAAATCAATTATATACAGACAGAGAGAAAGAGAAAACTTTTGGAGGTACTTTGTTTGCACTGGATACATCGAACACATAGCATTGTAAATCGTGTGCCTTATACATGGCTGAAGGGCACCCTTTCGTAGTTATTACTATATGTAATTACAAAAATGAATAAATAGAATAATAATAATAAACATTGCATTGTACAAAAACACAAAGTTTTATTATATTGCACGGCAGCATTGTTCAAGTTATTTGCAAAATTAACGAGTTGCAATGTTTTAGAAGACTTTCGAATTTCATTGCAGTTTTAAATTCCCACTAAACATATCTTTTTGTGAATTACAATTAATTAAATAAGTACATGGAGTAAATCCACTATCAGCTTTTCTTTAACAAATCCAATGGTTTGTTTTATGTTACAATAAAAACAAACTGAAATGTAATATTACAGCGGTCACAAAAGAAAGATAATATTTAAATATTATTTATTATAACATTAAACCAGTGCAATGAGTACGGTTCTTAGCATTAAAGGTGCGCGATTTATCTACTTCGCCGCAATTGGCGGACAATAGTATGGGACAGTCTCGCGTCCGCACGCATGCCTACAGCTCGCGCCCTGCTGCCCAAGCGCTGGCTCAGCCGCGCTCGCGAGCCAGATGATGCCGCAGCCCGAGATATGGACCGCAGACCGAGAGTCTCCCGGGTCCTCAGCTCACCCGCTCGCGCCCAAACCACCCCCCTGGACGGAGAATCACTCGAGAGAGCCTACCCATCCATGGGACACCTCGAATATGTGCTCGCAGGCTCGTCACCTCCTGCAGAAAGTGCTCCCAACATGTACGACAGCTTCGAGGAACCGCCGCTGGACTTAACTACGCATATATGTGCAGATTCGCTGCGTCAAAGCGCTTACGAGCAGATGCGCGCTGTTGGAGGGCGGTTGAGGCTGCTAGATGAACTGGAGTCAGGAGTCATCACGCTGGAGTCGCTCCCTAACGTAATCGCCACGTCCTCCGAAGCCGAGAGGAATGTTTGTCTCTTTTGGGCCGCCTTTCTTAAGCTCGACAACTTTCTGCCGTTAATAGATATCGGCGCGGATCCATTGTACTTCGATGCCCTTGGCCTGTCTCCGCTACATGCAGCCTCATTCAGTGGGTCCGTCGAGTGCGCTGGGTACCTGCTGTCGCATGGGGCGGATCCTAATTACATGCCGAGATGTTTTGCGCCACTTCATTGTGCTGCGTTCGGAAATTCCGTACAAGTGGCTAATTTACTAATCAGCCACGGAGCGTCTGTTCACGCGGCCGTGAAATATGTCAACTGTGAAGGTGGATTATTGCACTGCGCAGTCCGCGCCAACTCCGTGGAATGCCTGAAATTATTTATTTCCCATGGTGTCAGTGTCAATCAGATTGAGCCCGGCGGTACAAACGCAATACACCTTGCTGCCGACCTAGGAATGATTCAATGTCTCAAAATCCTTCTGGAGACGCCCGGGGCCGACCCGAATGTTCGGACTAGGGTTGGTGATAGAGAATCCACGGCATTGCACTTGGCTGCCGATGGTGGCTTTGTTGAATGTGTGGACTTGCTTCTGACTCAAGGCGCGGACGCTACCTTGAAAAATCATCGGGGGTTTACCGCTTTACACCTAGCTGCGCGCTCTGCTAGCTTAGAATGTGTCGAATCTTTACTCCGCAAAGGTAACGCTGAGCCCAATTCAATGGATTTCGACAAAAGAACGCCGTTGCACGCTGCGATTGGAAAATCTGATAGTGCTTGCGACATAATAGAGACGCTAATTAGCTGGGGAGCGAACGTAAATCAGAAAGACGAGTACGGTTTTACTCCATTACATTTGGCAGCTCTGGATGGACTATCGGCGTGCGTCGAGACATTAATTTATCACGGTGCTGACGTTACGACGCGATCTAAAAAAGGAAACTCGGCGCTTAACGTAATTGCTCGAAAGACGCCCGCATCGCTCGCGATGATAACTAGGAAGTTGGATTGCGCTATCACGTTACACCACTCACAGACGAGCAACCGTGAGGTCGAACTTGAACTTGACTTTCGGAGCATACTTCAGCACTGTTACCCACGGGAGATTAGCTATCTTAACACTTTCGTTGACGAAGGTCAGAAAGAAGTATTACTGCATCCGCTATGTTCCGCTTTTCTTTATATTAAATGGGAGAAAATACGTAAGTACTACGTGGCTAGGCTGTTCTTAAGTTTCATCTTTGTCCTCTGCCTTACCTTGTACGTGCTGACTGCACTGGCCCACAATTGTTACAACGGAAGTAAAGACATGGAAGAGACGATTCAAGAACAGGAGCTGTGTCAAAAGCAATCGATATTGGGAGATTTGCTACGGAAAAATCCATTCGTCATCGAAATGCAATGGGTTGTTTTGGCTGCTATAACAATTTTTGAAATCTTCAGAAAAGTGTACGGCATCGCCGGCTATTCGACGGTGAAGCAATATTTGATGCAATCAGAGAACATTATCGAATGGTTTGTAATAGTGAGCGTCTTCCTTATATCTTACATTTACACAAATATCACGTATACTTGGCAGAATCACGTGGGAGCATTCGCGGTGCTCGCCGGCTGGACAAACCTGATGATGATGATTGGACAGCTGCCTGTCTTCGGCACCTATGTGGCGATGTATCAGAAGGTGCAAAAAGAATTCGCGAAGCTCCTGATGGCATACTCGTGTATTCTCATTGGCTTCACAATCAGTTTCTGCGTCATATTCCCTGACTCATCGTCATTCGCTAACCCCTTCATGGGTTTTATTACCGTGTTGACAATGATGATCGGCGAACTCAATTTAGATCTACTTTTAAACGAGCCGGACGGGAACGACCCGCCGGTGCTGTTGGAGTTCTCGGCACAAATCACCTACGTACTGTTTCTGATGTTCGTCACCGTAGTACTTATGAACCTTCTCGTCGGCATAGCAGTCCACGACATACAAGGCCTGAGAAAGACCGCCGGTCTATCGAAACTCGTCAGACAAACGAAACTGATCTCTTATATGGAATTGGCGCTGTTCAATGGCTACCTCCCAAAATGTTTGCTTAAAATCCTCCACTCCTCAGCCTTGGTATCGCCACAGGCATACAGAGTGGTGCTAAGCGTGAAACCCTTGAATCCAAGCGAGAAACGTTTGCCCAGGGACATAATGATGGCCGCTTACGACATCGCCAAGATGCGCAAACAATACGGTCACACAATATCGTCGAACGGTTCTACGACTGGCGCGTACTTGTGCTTCAAGAAGTACGAGAACAACAACGACTCTGGATACCGGGAGTACGGGTACTCCTCAGGACTGGGGAACCTCCAGGCGAGACTCGACGAGACGTCGGAGAACGTCCGCCAACTGACACAAGAAGTGAGGGAGTTGAAGAAGCTCATAAGCGCACAACAACTCGTTATTCAACAGACGCTGGCCGGCGCGATGGAGAACCGTTGATCATATAATAACCCAATTATGTTTCAATGCCAACGGCTCAAGTGAATAAACTTAAGCGTTTCACATTCGCATTCATACGGTTGCAAACTCAAAATAATATTCCATTTTTCTTGTTGGGCCTGCGTAATGCTTGTCTAAAACACTCGTCGTAGATCGAGAAATGGTCATGCATGATCTCCGAAACAGCCCATCTGGAATCTACGAAAGTTAGGAACGTGTATGGTTGATATCATTTTGAGAGGAAAATTAAAGACGATTGATTGAGACAAACTACCGAGCACAGCCGGAGGGGGAAGCTAATGTTATAAGTTTGTGATATATTTTCATGTAGGGAAACTTACTTTGTAATTTAATTCTTCATAAGCATCGTAGGTATTTTTATAGTGTGCAAATACTTATATGATTGTAAAATTATAAACGCGAATAAAATGTTTTGATGATAAAATATGTTTAATTTGAATATATTTTAGGTACCGAAATTGGTTTTGTTTCATTAATGATAAGTATGTGAAATAATTTACCTGATATTTTCATTGTACCTAATTAAAATGGTGATGTAAACGTCTCTCATGTTTTTGTGAGATTCTTTAAAAAGTACTTACAATAATTTTGGATACATAGAGTATTTTTAACCTTTATTTTAGGGTTTCAAACAAGTAGACGGAGCCTTGTAATAATAATAATATCTGTGGACTTATCACACCACGTTAGCTTAGCCCAGAGGTGAGTACCGTAAGGACTTGTGTTATGAATTGTGTTTAATACAGTAGGTAGATCTCCCACATAGGTACATCTTTATGTTCTGAATAGTAATCATAGTCAGTAGACTATTTAGATCAGTAGATATACATATTTTTCTGAACACCCGGAAACCGCACTACTGCTCTCCAAAAAGCTCTGCATCTTTGCATGCAATGCGGCATGCATGTTGCCGCAGCTCCCCTTATCTTTTCTATTGTGAGCCACGTAAAATGCGTCAGCGAAGCCAAAATTTAGATATAGTTCCGCAGATAGCAGGTGTATTTAAAACTAACTTATCTTATATTTATACTTATAAGAAACTGAATAAATACTATTCATTACTATCTGGCGCACGCAACTGCGTCCGCGTAGAATTTGTTAACAGTTAACCGATGCATCTTACGGGTGGCTTGGAGCCTTTAGTGTCCGTCATCAGAAGAACCTTCTATAATAATACGTCAACAGATAATACTAAACAGCCATTTCCATATCCTTTACTACTTTTCCCTACTGTCGCGAACGTCATTCGATACGAACAGGTCTGATGATCCCTAAGGAATGAATTGCTTTGTGGACATTGTGACAGTTTCGACATAATTAAGTGTATAATTAGTAAATCGCATCTTAATCGTATTAGTAATCGGTAAAAAGTATAGCTATGACTACTGTAAGTATTTTTTATAATTTCTATTCGAAAATATCAAGATATCAATCAATCATTTCTTTTTATTATTTCGAACGTAATCAGGTATTAGATAAAAACGGCCAACGGGCGGCTCGCTCGGTATTTACGATTTGCTAGTCGGCCGCGTAGGTACTTAAAATATTGCTAAAATCTACTTTTTGTTCATATGTTACTTGATTGGTTTTATTTATAACAAAACAACTATTTTTACTGATTACCGCCAGTCGGATTGCAATATAGATTCAAAACAACCCGGGTGTAAAAATAAATTTTGGGTAAGGCGATTGGTGGGCTACATAAATAATTTAATAAACCGCGATAAAATCCGTAAAAGTAGCTTTATTGTAATGTCTAACATTCATGTCAACTTAAGACATCAATAAAGAGAGATGTTGTAAATAAATAAAGATCTTTATTTATTTATAACATCTCTCTTTATCGCCGTAATAAAGTAAGCCACAATGGCCAGTCGCAACAATACTCATCCGGATAAATTGACGAAACCATTCATTAAATGCCAAAAAATACTGCGATCCCGACAGGTCGCAATGAGTGACTCCGCGACATCTCGTCATATCTTGCTAAAGTGAACGATCTGGTTAATGAATCTGGGTCTTGCATAAATATGAACAACAAGGTCGATATAGTAGACATGACCCAAAAGGTCACCGCTATTGTTTCACTTCTTGCAATTAAAAGTGCAATCCTTGATACCAAAATCGCAAATACCGAACGCAATATACTAAAATAAGTGAAAATGCACCATTATTATCATCATCAACAACACCAGCGTCATACTCTGAGGCATTGCAATTAAAATTGTCCTATCAGTTCCACCTATGGAGACTCGCAACCCCGTTCCGTGTGTAATAGCTTATCCCACGGAAGAAAAGTCCTCCGAAATAAAGACACAGTGACCAAACAAGCACTAATGAGAGCAATCAATCCATACGACGGCTTTCAATTTCGGGGCGTCCAAAAGACAGCTAACACCCAGACACGCACCCGCAGTAAAGTGCCAATAGGGCCAAAAAACCGAGACAATTTCAAATTCACACGTTTGAATTGTAAGCATTTAAAAATAATCCGATCATGCCACAGGATCATCCGATTGGCCCGAACGATTGGACGAAAATGGACCAACTTATTGTAACAACTCGCTATGAATAAGTTAATCATAGGACAGATAAACCTCTAAAACAATAAACACGCATTACTTGAACTCTGACAAATTATGTCATACTACAAGTTAGCCTCCGTACTCGTTTCAGAATAACATCAAAGCTCGGCACCCACAACCAGTATCGTTCCAATTAATAATCAAGCTCACGCCAGTATTTATATAGCGAAGTCCAATTCTAATGGATTTGAACAATCTATCCGACACTGCGCTGTAGCGGGGGTTTCTTGTCCTAATTTCAAAGTGTATGTTGTTAGTTATTTCTCTCTCTCGACTCCATTGCACCCTATTACACCACATTCAGCGCTTGTAGGACGTTTCCTAAAAGCGCTGATAGGAAAGAAAGTAATTATCGGCCCAACTTGCCACACGCCTCTCGACCTTTTTAAGTGTTTAGTTTTAAATATGAGAACACGCTGCAAAGTGTAATACCACTCGTTTCATGACTTCTGTAGACGACACGCGGGAGATAAATGACCACTAGTGTACTAGGAATACAGCGTCTCTGCTACCTCTACATATGATATATAGTGCCTTTGCTACGCTCAGCAGATGATTTATATTATATTTATAAAACTACTTACGGATGCTATCGTGACATATTTAATTATTTAACTAGCCTGACGTTTCAGAAGCTTTACAGCAACCATGGTCAAGGTTGGACTAAAATTTCTTCATATTATCTGTGATAACAGGAGGCTACGGCCACCTCCCCCGCCCTAATTGACGCACTCCTCTGGAACCCTAAAATTGTTTAGTTTTAAAAGTGAGAAGACACTGCAATACCAATCGCTTCATTGATTTTGTAGACGATACGCGGGAGATAAATGGCTATTATAGCACACTGAATATAGCACCTTTGCTACGCTTAGCAGATGATGTATATTGCCTGATATATATGATATAGATATGACAACGGGGGCTCCGCCAAATTCTAAATGTAAGAAGATGCTGCAGTATCAATAGCAACATGTCTTTTGTAGACGACATGGGGGAGATAAAGGGCATTTATGTACTACTACGAATACAGCGCCTTTACTACGCTCAGCAAGTGATATATATTGTCTGTAATAACGGGGGTTGGGGGTCCCAACTCTCACAGCAATGGACACTTCCGCCAGCAGTCAAAATAACTCCACTTATGTGTATGCTATCTATTGTAGGTATACTTGCTTCATTTTAGCCAGTCAAAAAGGGATACACTTAACTCTCCAACAGATCGCGACATTTCTTAAGCTAACTACAGTTATATACGAAGGAATTGCCAGTTTAATTAATCAGAGAGAGTTAATGTATTTTCTATGAAAAATTAATACCATAGTAATATTTATATTTAGATAAAAAGACAGATTTAAATTCCTCACGAAAATAAAACGGCCCTGTTTTTAAAAAGCGCTAGCGGTAATGAAATGCAGCGAGCTAAACAACTCGACTGCGACATGTGCATTAATGTGTATATTGACCTACGCTCTTTGTAGCGACGTAATGACCAGTTTAGAATATTTACGACAATGAGCTGTGTTTATGCTTTTACATATATTATTTACATTTTTTAAAATTAATTTTATAATCCGCTATACCTTTGTATACGGATTTCGTCTAAAATAATTATTAACCATCCTACCTACCGTGGATGCTTTTTCGTAATGGCAATTTTAGTGAAACGTCAAAATTGGACGTGCGACTTGCGCGGTAAGATCAAATCAAAACAACAGTGCGATCAATAGCCTGAAGAGAATAGAAAATCTAGATTTAGGTCTTATCTCTTTCATTTACAGACGTTTGTATCTGGGGTCTGTGTCTAAAATATTGTATTGATTTCAAGATTTGTGCCATTCCGGGAGTGTCACTCCAATGCAGGGCAGCTTTAAGATACAACTGATAAACATGGGTACAAGGGCGGCGGCCTGTGAGTATTTTAAATGAAAATACACCGCTTTGCTGCTCATATACACAAAAATGTTGCGTGCATGCCAATTAATGCATTCTTTTTTCAGAAGTGAAACTACGGTGTAATTCTAGAGAAAGCTTTTTGTGTATATCATAATGCAGTCCACGCTGGCGTATGATAAGCAGAATTCAGAGTTGCTGCGAGAGAAAGGTGAGCTCGTGTACGCGGGCTGTTTGGTATCAGTTGCACTAAGACCCACTAAACTTCCGTCACCCTATGCTTTCGCCTTGTTTGGTACTGACCTTCGATGTCTTCCTGTCCTAGTTTTGCCATCATGACAATCCTACTACTATTTGTATGTAAATGTTTCTCAATGTTTTAAATACAAAGCATGATTTTATGTAAAATGTATGTAAAATTATGAGCCTAGGAAGGATGGCAAATCTAATTTTATCCCTTGTTTCTTGTTGTAGCTACTGAAGTATATTGTCCTCTTTTCGATAGGAAGTACGGCTACCTCTTAATTTGCCTGTAGACAGAACCTACATAAATGTTCCTTGTGTCTGTGGCTTTGAAATACCTGTTGGATGTCGGTGTACCTCCTGTCCCCTGATAAGTGTCTCTTGTAGAGCAACCTCATGATGGTTGTCTTTTTACATCATTTTGTGTTGTTGGGTTTTGTTAAGGAGTGGTGTTGGATTGTGGCAGTCTGTGTAACACCGGTCTTACAACAAACAGTTGTTTGTTGTAAGACCGGTGTTAAAACATAAATCATAATTCCCAATTGTACTAGAGACATAGAGTAACATGCTAAAGATTTATTATTCTTTCAGTGTACTCACAAATTTCTGATATGTAAAATATATAAGAAAGTCAGCCTCATGTTGAGGAAGCTTTTTCTATACGAACTTAAATATTACATTTGATATTTTTCAATTGCACTTTCATTATTACTAACAGTAATTACTTAAAATTATACTTTATAATGTAAAAAAGAAGTTTCAAATATTAATTGATGATCATTCCTTTAAAATTATAATTATAAAGGACAACAGTAAGTCGTGTTAGGGTTGAAAATAAAAAAATATTTACTAACAAGCACAGCAAGCAAGAGTGACACAACTGGATGGGTTGGTGTGGCCCACAGTACACGAGCACATCTGCCAAAATACCAGATAGATGCATGTTGCTTGAAATGCTTTTAATATAATACTAACTATGTTCTGCAGTTTTATCCACATAATTCAAAGGCATATCATCCCCTAAAAAATAATTATTTGACAATCCTTTTTTTATAGATGCTTAGGTCATAAACGCAGCCTGTGCACCAAATCAGCTTCATCAATCTCCTAAATTTAGCTATGCATTAATCAGATCAGTTGGTCATCTGGACTACCAGTTCAGTTGTTAAATATAGGCATAACACATTTTAAGTACTACACTTTTTTCTTGTTGCTTGGTTTTTCACTCCTGAATCATTAAATTAGGGATCTGACAAGTAAATGTGCTGTTGTTGTATTTATATTTATGTGTTTACATTTTTGTTTCTGTGCACAATAAATCATATTTCATCCATTCACTTCATCATTTCATTAACTTCAGTATAATGTACTTACAAAACAGCCCATAGTAATATCACTGTTTTTGATTATTGTCAGTGGGTATTCTACATGTATAAATGTGTGTATTTAAACACGTTACAGATATTTTTATTTAGAATTAGTTCATGAGGACTTGACAATTTCTAAACTTTCTTGGATGATCAAGAACTAGAGACAGAAAGAATATTACAATGAACAATAGAATTCTACATTTAAGGCTCTTACTTGCCCTTGTATCAATTTTATTTTCACAGAGAAATGATTTTTCACTCACTGCCACTAGTCCTGGGTGGGATGTGATGTTTGTGCTGTTGGGTCATGGTTGTAACCATCATATAGTATACATACCAGAACCTCCACAGTGCCACCCGCTGTCTTACTAGATCTGTAAGCGACAGGGCACCAACTTCAAATCTGTTATAATAAATGAAAAAAATATATTCAATGTACTTAAATATCACATAATAAATGTTTAAATATCAAATCGCTGCCCAGTATGGTGTGAAATTGACCCTCTAAACTGTAATAAACCACACGAAACACATCAGCATCACTCCGCATGTGTGTAAAGTAAGCGAGGGGTAGGCAGCTCCACAGTAGTCCCAGCCTTATCGGATTGCCAAGAAACATTATGTATTTTATAATAATGGGAGACAAATGTTGAATAGGAACCATCTACCCACGTCTATTAAATGTAACTATTGCCAGCTTCAGTGGCCGAGGCGATCCGGTCCTCTCACCCATTGAAGCTGCGTCCAATACACCTTCCAAAGAATGATTCCATTCCTAAAAATCTGAGTCTGAACACAGTGATACAGAAACATCTTATAGATGGCACAAAGTCATGTTTTAACGAATTGCTTATGGAAGAAAAACTTAACGAACGCTTGACTTGGGAAGTAAGCTAGCCACTGCGTGACGAAAACGTTATGAAAACGAGGTCAACTGTTGCTGAGATGATATTGGAGGTACAGAATACACATACAGAAGATACCTTGAGAGAGAGTTGAGAGATGGGCACACATTGTATTTCTCTCTCTCTCATAGCCTGTTACGTTTCATATACCTACAGTACTTGAACTTTAGTTGTATGTGCACTTGTATTTTTTTCTATGTTATGTGAATTCTACTCTGAAAGTGTCCTGATCGCCTTACAGTTACGGCTAAAATCAGATGTCTGTATGATTACCAATGGCGGTTGATGCAGAACAATCCTCCCCTCCCCACGGGCCTGGAGATGGCGAACACCATCAAATATTTCTCACAGACGCTTTTGAGTAAGTACAAACTAATTTGGTGTGTACCTATAGTAGCCATTGTCAACTCCAGTTTTCATTGAAACATGGGGGTTAAACCGTCGTGAGTATATATTTTTTGTATTTTATTATATTAGGGGCGAACGATCAGACGGATCCTTTGAATGACTAGCGGCACATTGTTATGCGGACGTGTTGCCCTACTTTCCCTTTAATGGGCCACCGGTCCCAAACTGCGCGAAACGCTAGGAGAGCTGTAATCATGTGAGCGAAAGACACCTACGGTCGTGCCGGCCTAATTTTGCTGTAATGTAGATTACATTTTACTAGCAGTTTTACAGATGACAGTAAAAAATTTCTCGACGCTCGCTCGCTCACAACGCCACTGTTATCAGTAGTGTTGTCGCTCAGCGAATCAAATGTAGCCTAACATTTTATTTTCGAAGACTTCCCCGGAAGTGAAAATGGACCTTATTACAATGGATATAATTTTGTATTGATTATTTTCATTACAGGCGTATTGAAAGACGTTCCGCAGTCACCCTTGGAGATGATCCGTGATGCGGAGTTGGACTCGGAGCGGATGGGCTTATACCCCAACCTGGAGTACAAGGGAGTCTTCCAGGGACTGCAGGCGCTGGTCGACGTAGCACCCCTCATACCGTACGGAATTCAGGGTGAGAACACTCTTAGCACATTTAGTATCAGAGAGTATGCACTTTGCGTTGTTTGGCCATGCAACAGGGCGTGGCAGTGAGCCCATGGAGCGTCTGGTAAGCAGCAAACAGTTGAAGGTTCCAGGGCGCGTGGCAGGTATCCGACGAGATGGACAAGACCGAAATAAGGCAGGGACAAACTGCCCCCACCATGGTTGAATCCTTGTCGTGACGGTGGGGCTCAGTAGTTTGGGGTGAACCGAGACATCTTGGGCAAAGGCAATTCAACCGAAACGGGGGCTGCTATTTGTATCCATCTTTTAAGAGGGGTCAAAACCCGACTAAACTAACCCGACGTTTCAGAAGTTTTACAGTCAGTCATGGTCGCTGTGAAGCTTCGGAAACGTCGGGCTAGTTAAATAATTAAATAAACCGCAACAAAATCCGTAAAAATAGTTCTAATTTAATGAGTAACATTCGCCTAAACTTAAGACATCAATATGTTTTTATTCGTTCCAAGCATTCGGCGAGGCTGTTCTGCAGTGCCTAGGATGTCTACTTCCGTTCCTGGAGCCAGAGCACATAGACAACCTGCCGTACCTCGTCGCGTATTGTGTGGCCGTGCTGCCCGCCGCGCTGCACCAGGACATATTGCATCTGCTGTGCTACTACATATTGCCGTTCACTATCAGTGAGTTAAGGAAAGAAAGATTATTTTTTTTTGATACAAAATACATTAAAAACATAACTAAGTAAGTATATAATAAGAAGGTTTTTCGTTTAAGATATCGACAAATTCCCCCAACTCAGTGAATTTAAATCAGCACTGATCTTCCATTGGGGACTTTTAGTGAGATCACGAAACACATACAAACACATAACAAGCATCACAATATACAACGCGTACATAAAATATATACAAAAGTCACAAAACATTTATATAAAAAAAACAAGGACACAAATCATGTCAAAAAACCTGCGTTACCCAACCGTACCTCGTCGCGTATTGGGTGGCCGAGATGCCCGCCTCCGTGCATCATTTTCCTCAAATTGTGGCAGCGGGACAAGTCGACTGATCGAGAAATTCATGTCACGTGTCATTTACATTTTACACAACATATATATGTCGCAGTCGGATTGTATTAGTCGCTGTATTTCATTACGGCTAGCGATTATTTTCAAAAATATACGGCCGTTGGTTTTGAAAATATGGATGAGTGAAATTGCGCCAGAAAGAATACGGCGTTATACTAATCATTGCCCACCTTTTTGACACGTTTCAGTTCCTAGCTGTAACACCCGCAGCGTTGCTTGACATGACAACAACAATGGCGTCGATTGTAGAATACAGAGAAATAAAAAACATGACCAGGTTTTGAAGGTTCAGGCGGGTGCTACGCTCCCTTTTAGCCTTTGTGGTTAGGCTACCTTTTTATTTGCACTCAAAACACTTTGCCTAGTTTCACACACCTAGTTGTACCGATCACTATCACTGCCTAAAATCATGACATTTAATGAGGCATCAGCCGCCATATTGAAGAACGCCCCGCAATGACAATCTGGCTAATCGTTAGCTCGCCACCAAACGAAATGTCCCTGTTTATGAAAGTGGCTAGCCGTAATGTTATACGGCGATTTGTACCAAACGACTACGACACATAACCGATTCCAGTGTTTTATGACGGAGCCGCCGCCACCAATTTTGCCACCACTACCTGAGCGCTTTTACACAAACTAAACTCTGATACTGTTCCTGGAGCCTGGCACTATCGACAAGCACAATAAACAAATTCTGGCAATATATGAATCGCTGTATTTTATTGCTCTAGGAGTACTCGTATTTTCGTTCACTGATTATATTATTTATTCCGTTCTATGATATTTATATGCATTTCTGTTATTTCTAGCTCGTCGATATAACGGCGTGGAAGGAGAAAGCGAAGCCTCACAGTCGGTGGGTGCGATCATAATGATGGTTTTCCAACATTCAAATAATCCAGGTGATTTTTTCATTAAGTCATTACAAACGGGCAGCCTGGCCAAATGGTGAATAGTCGACGAATGGTGGATATTTACGAGACAAGCACACGTCAACGAGTGGAATGTCCAGGCGTAACAAACCTCGCGTATCTCGGTAACGTAGACATCACTTCACGTCTTCAGTGTGTCATGGAATTACTTCCCTGGCATTATAGTGGCCACCGTTAGAGCTTTAATTAATTGAGTTTCCAGGTCCAGATTCCTAATTTTTGGGGTTTTTAATATCTATTTGAATACCGTATTCATCAGCATCCGTTGGTTTGCTGTAAAAACCTAAATAATTTGCTAAGTTTCTGCAAGTGTAGAATAGAAGCTGTGGCAGCAGGTCCATAAAATAGACACACGCAGACCAGTTCTGAGTTCTCAGGTGTCTATATGTCTCTGTCGCATGTTCCACCAGTGACCATAGCTTTGTCGCGTGCCTCACCAGCGCCCTCTGCCCCACAGCACACCACTGCCAGCTGCTGGAGTGTCTGATGTCGCTCAAGCGCGGCGTTGTGCAGGACGTGCTGAGCGTGGTCGCGTACGGCACGTGGGGCGCGCGTCTTTCCGCCGCGAAGCTGCTCTTCTACTACTGGCCGCCATTCGACGCCAAGCTCTTTGATAGGA
>JAFELO010000588.1:150718-189314 GCA_017140195.1 Eumaeus atala | reverse complement strand
AAGGTGTGCTACGACCACTGCATCAGCGTCACGTTCGCGTCGGACACGCCCCCGCCGCTGTACCTGTGCATCGAGTGCGCCAACGAGATACACAGGTGCGGAGCAGGTGCCGTGTACTGTAAGAGTTTTGTGGAGAGCAATGCATCTGCGTGTCCGTGTGGATGTTAATGGGCGACAGTATTCTACTCGTTTCTTCCCTTTTTTACCATAGTTGATTTGTCTGAAATCTTCTCTCTTAACTCGAGAGAGTGTAGACTAGACTAACCGCCGCCTGTGTACATCAGATTCCAGAGGTATTGTAGTTCTAGCGAAATTTTTATATTCCCTCTCTGAATAATTTTGTCTTGAGGGACAAAAAGCACACCTGCATTTAAAAGTAAGCAATTACCTGCGCACCTAAACGGAAGCAACTTCCGCTGGGCCCATCGGACTGACACAAACCGTATCGGACTGACACAAACCGCATCGGACTGACACAAACCGCATCGGACTGACACAAACCGCATCGGACTGACACAAACCGCATCGGACTTTCCGCTTGCGGTTTGTCAGTCACAAACATGGCCACTTGATCACCACATGCGCGTTATATGCAGCAAGTATAATCATTGATCCGAATAAATCCATTATTTTTTGTTTTTATGCAAATGTAAAAATGATTTTTAATATAGTATAATTGGACAAACAAGAAATCGGAGCCGTTTTACGATGCCCATGAACATCAGAATAAATACTATGCCGATGCGATGCCTTCATTTTCACATCCCCCCTAATGGGTCACCGGCTACTCACAAACTGTACGAAATACAATACCGAAGATTTTGAGATTATTTGAGATTATACGCCGGTGTCTTGTGAGCGAGAGGTACCTCCCCGGTCGTGCCGGCCCAATTCCGCTGCAATACAGCATGGCACTATCTCTTAAAAAAATTACTCACATTAAGTGTGCACTTGTATAATTATATTGTGTTTCTTTTCAGAGAACATCCGGACCAACGATTCTTTGACATCTTACATCCACAACAGCAGGTGTCCATGGTCTGCGAAAATAAGGTGGGTAAAATATGTTGCTACTTAATGTATGCTCGACTAGGATCTGCGCCGATATGGGTACGGAAGGAGTAAAATAGAAGGAATACCTCAAGGTTCTATTTAAGGGCCGTTTTATATTAAAGCCTACAGAAATAAAATTTGTTAATAACATAATTTATATGCCTATATATCATTTGTATGTATTTGTTTTGGGCATTTTGTAGTAAAACGGACTGTAGCGAAGCGAATTTGTTTTATTTTCGCGGGTAATAAAATCCTCATGCCTTCAGAATTGCAGGTCGACGGATAAAGCGGCGTATTCGATTTGTTTCTCAAACGAGTGTGCCAGCTACAACGGCAATCATCCGATCAGGTAAGGCCTGGCTACAGTCATGGTATTATGGTATTCGTTTGTAGAGAACATATGTCCCAAAAACTATTCCCTCCTCCAGGGTTGAAAGTAATTTTTATGTTATTCCATATGTATTTGTGGCAAATTTTACCTAAATCTAATCTAAATCCATTTAGTAGTTTTTTCGTGAGACAAACACACATATACAGCAGCAGCCGGGCCATTTAGCTGCAACCGACGTCCATAAATATCTGCATTATTGTTAATATTTTTTCTGGCCCATCACTGCCTCCAGGGCCCAAGTGTCTGTAGCTACCGACTGTGCCCAGGTATTGCTGCCAGTGCCACGGCAACCGCCATAACAGCCGGCGGGGCGGCGACCACGTGGTGCACGTGAGGCTGCAGACCGCCTGGCACATGGACAGCGACATGCAGACCAACCTCGTGGAGGCCATCATCAGGTAATAGTTGTTGTTACAATTTCTATAAATTCTATATAATTAGTTAAAAATGGGGGTAAAGGAACTCAAGAACAATCTTAAATAATACAAGGAACAAACAATGGAATCAATGAAGTTTCTGATAATGGGTAGTAAAAAGTGAAAAAGTGAGGGACAGAGATTGAAGAAAAGTCTGCTACTTTTCTTCAATCCTTAAATTGAATATTTGAAGATTATAGTGACATCATATCTTCATATTAAATCCGACTCTAAAAGGAAAAAAGGAGTAGAGCTCTGAAAAGGCCAACTCTTCCAACTAAAATCAGTCAAGATCTCCTGTCTATATATAATTATAATGCAATCCACCATGCAGCAGACTGATTATTCATCAATCCTCAAATTCAATACTGGAAGATTATAGTGACATCAGACCTTCATATTAAATCCAACTCAAAAAGAAAAAGGAGTAGAGCTCCTTTTATATTAAATAATTTGACAGATCGTGCATATTTTGTCACGAATATAAAGGTCCCCAGTGGAAAAGAAAAAACTATTTAATTACCATTTTGGGATGGCAGATAGCGCCAGCCATCCCAAATATATCCGGCCTCAACATCGCAAAAGGAATAAGAGTGACATTTATTCAACACAGAGCACGCCTTTAGCCTTACAGTCAAATATACTATTTTATTCTATTTTATACAATGTTTAAGTAGCAAAAACATAATTGCTACATTATGTAGCCAGTGGCGTTACTTTTGGCGTAGACAGTGGCAACCCGTGACGTTACCAGAGGCGAAACTAGTGGTGCAGTCCGTAGGCAAAGCGGCGTAAACCGTGGCAAAACACAACAAACCCAAGTGATACGTCACTGGGTTGCCACGGTTTACGCCAGTCAGTGGTGTAAACTGCGGCTACCTGGTGCTTGACTTGGTACTTTGCGTATTGCTGGCTCCGCTACATCGGGAATATGAATAGGGTGAAAGCCAAGGGGATAGGTAGTAAACTTGTACGCAGCGCTACACTCACGACGCTAGTGTACACTTCTTTATTCGTCAGCCTGTTAAAAGAAGCGAAACCGATCAACATGGAGGATCCGGACAGCTCCGCCGAGCAGATGAAGTCGCCGCTAAGCGTCAACCTGCCTGACCCCATCTCGGTGGAGGACCGGCAGCTCCTGGGCCGGTGAGTTTTATCTGTGCTAATGCTACATACGCGCGCGATTGCTGCCTTCGGTGAGGTGCCCCGGTACGACAAATTAGAGCCCCTCGGCGGCTAGTCAGCCCCCTAAGAGACCAACGCCACCTCCACAGATGGGGTTGGCCCACACCACAGGACAACCCCAACAACTTTGGGACAGTGCAGTGGGGTGAGGTTCCCATCCTCGCCTCTTGCCCCTTGCGCAAAAAACTTTGTTGCTCTTTTGTCCGCTCTTCCTATAAGACCCCTCTTATGTATATATCTGGGTACAAAGAGCGCCTCCTCCTCCTGCTCTTTATCACCCTCTTCTTTTAAGAGTGTTACAAAGAGCATCCTCATCGGTTCAATTGGCTCCGCCTGGTTTCACCTCAGGCTACTGCGCACCACCGCCACGACAAGGCTTGCACCATGGCGGGGACCATTAGGTTCCTACACTATCTTGATGAACATAGGTTATATAACATTTTCTAAAACGTTCTGATCATTATGAAAACATCGATAATGTAACCAAAAGTGTGAGAAAATATCTCAGTATATCCTAATATCGCAGCTACAGTACGACAGACGTCGTTCAGTCATAAATTGAATTTCTTGTCATGGTATTATAAAATTTTTGCATTTTACTCAAAATATAATTATAGAAACTACTTTTTGTACGTTAGCACTTTCTTCAAACGCCAGTTCTTTTCAGGGCAGGGAACGCTGAACCGGTGGTAGACGAAACCACCCGTTCAACCCTAGAACTGTCCTGAGAAGAAACGGGGAAAAAATTTAGCGGTTCTCATCAATTAATTTACTTTTTTAAAAATTGATAGAATTTTTTTAGAAGCTTTCTGGGATCCCATTGCAGAGGCGTATGGGTTGTCTCACTTTTAATGATTGTTGATTGTTTCCAATAGGTATGGTGTTTGGCTGATGGTAGGGCTGTGCACGCCGACGCCGGACACTCCGGACGAAACGCTGGGCCGCCTTTTGTCCGTGCTATTCCACTGGTTCCACGTCACCTCCTTCTCCTACACTGGTGAGTGCATGTCTGTATTAACTTCTAAGATTGTAGACTAGTTCCAGACTAGGTGGCATCTCCCCGTTGCACCTGCTCCTTTTCACAGTTCATCTTCTCGTCGACGGTGAACTATGAAGAGGAGCTCGGTGGTGGGGCTCGCTGCGGTGAACGAAAATTATATAAACAAAGATTTTACAAATCTCTTTGTGAACGTCTACTAGGAGGATGAACGAATAATTCGAGCCTTTTAGTGATTGGCCGCGTACACAGGACTCACAACGGTGCGGTTAAAGCTTATACAGAAGTGCAATCATTCACCATCCCCCAACTGGTCACTGATCGCGGCAAACGTGATCTATATCGACCGCTCATCGCCATCGCTTTTAAGGTCGTCTTATGTGAGCGAGAGGTACTTCCTCGGCTGTGCTAACCCAACTCAAAAATTATTACTATTCTTTCCTTCAAATTATAATCCAGGCGTGTTTAAGTCAAAAGTGAATAGGTATTTACTCGACCAGCGTGATACACCTTCGACCACATCGTCTGTTTCCTTTAGGTGAGATTGTCGTCAAACGCGGGTCCTGTTTACAATAATAAAAAAAAAGCTCTGCTACAATAAAGCAAAACCACTTGCTACATTTCTTATGCAAATGATCGGTTACTGGAGACTGTTGAAAGTTGTAACTTTCATCCCCCCTTCTCCTTTCGAAATAGGGGCCACTGCGTAAACCCTCGTGTATCCACAAAAAAGCCCTGCTACTAAAGGTAGGATCTAAGTTTAACATGTAGATGTCATATGTGGCTGTCACGCTACAGGTGAGACGGCCAACACGGTGGAGAAGCTCAAGTGCGAGCACGTGTGCGGGTGGGTGCGGCGCGCGGCAGAGTCGGCGCGCTCCGTGCTGGTGTCGTGTCTGCTGCCGCACCCGCCGCACCACACGCGACAGGCGGGCCACTGGGACAACCTCGCCTCCAAGGCGAACCACCTCAAGGACGGCCTTAACAGGTCATATATTATCCTTGTTCCCCGAATTACAAGATTAATAAATCATAGTCACAAATTATTCTTTTACAACTAGGTTATCCTGTCATTATTGCAGAATTACTTGTAACTTGTAAGCAAATGTGTAAGTCAATTATATTTTTTACATCTTTTGAATATTCCTTAACTAATTTTAAGATAATTATCGATTGATTTTTGTACTTCAGATTGTATTGCCTGATACCGTACGGAATCATCACACAGTCGATTTGGGATTACATAATGCCCGCCTGGATGGAAGCTATTTGTACTGATGTGCCAGAAAAGGTAAATAAAGTAAAAATAGGGCTGGTATAAAGGGGCTAATGATAAACAGACTGGTGTACCGCATTGTTGTATCTTTAGCCACATATTATTCAATAAGTCTATTAACAATACAGTAAAGTAAAACAGTAATGGGAGATCGCGCTTTTGTGAAAAATGATGATTCAACAAGCGAATTTTGAACTGGTCTGGACATTCATTCTCTATATTCCTAGTTAATCAGTTCATTTGCTATAAAATAATCTCTTTGGAAAAAAACTGCGTCTTGATCTGATTATCCTTTTGGGTGCTGCGTTACTACAAACCGACCTAGATACACAAGTTACACTTATAAAATTCCTTGTTTTTCGTCAGGGATTAAAAATAATTGTGACTTTTTAGGAGTTGCTGCAACTAAAGGTAGCTGTGGGTAAAGTATTGGAGCCAGAAATTGGTCTGGGTGGGGAGGAGCGAAGAGTTTACCAGTTTGCTGAGCAGCGAGTGACGGATTGTCCGCGGCCGGACACCGTGTTGCCGGTGCTGCAGTGGTACCAGGTAGGTACTCGGTACACCTGGAGGTAGCGGTGCGTAAAATTTTGGAGCCAGAATTTGGTCAGGGCAGGGAGAAGCGAAGAGCTAACCACTTTGCTGGGCAGCGAGTGACGGACTCCGCGCCCACTGGAGTATGAAAACACTTTTAATCCCTCAAAACAATGAATGGTTTCGTTGAAATATATTTCTTACGCGTGCCTATAATATACGTGATAACTATAATCATATCTTTACGTTGGCCTGGACCTGTGCTTAATATAATGTTTTTAAGAAAATTAAATTGTTTACAACATAAGTTCATCAATGCGATACAACACCTGAATAGAATCTCATAGTAACAACAACATAAAACAATGGTTTTGTACATTACACATACATTGATGGAATGTTAGCACGTTATACAAGATATGGCATGGGGCATAAACATGTTCAATTATTAAGAAATACTAAGACAAAATACAAACATTAATTACAATTATTATTTGAACCCTTTTGCAGAATTCAACATTAATTGCACATTTAAAGTATAAGATACCACATAAAAGAATCATTTAATTTCAGACCATATCGCTGCTGGACGTGAAGATACCTCTGACACATCTGTTCGATCTGTTCGTCCACTGTGTCGTCAATATGCCAGAGAAAATCGTCAAACCACCTGCTGGTGAGTGCTTTAATCGCATCCATTACAGTCTAGAGACATTATGCAGTTACATCCTAACGTTAAAGTTATAATTATCTATATAAATAAAATATGGTAAAAAAAAAGTCCAACTTGTTTGTGTACTGTAAATGGGCCATGATTCAAAATGCCTTGCCTATGTTATAACACACATATAGCCTTATAAGGCTGTCCATCACTGTCTCGCTACAGGTGCGCCATAGCCCATTAGCCTTACTGACTGGTCGCCGCGTAAGTCGTATATTTACAGTACCTACTGCGATACAAATGCTGGCGCGTCGTCCCAGACACGCTCGGATCGACGAAGACGGTAAAATCACGACAATTGTAGCACAACAAAACAAAATGTAAACAGATGTAGCACAACAGCCGAGCTATGTGATTCAATCCACATTCACCACCTCATGACAGACAACGGTGTTAGTCATAGGAGATAATTCCAGTACCGTACGCAGTTTACCATCAAGCTGAAATTAGAACGCCGTAACGGCTAGTTTAGACACGACAATCGCGCGGGAGTCGTCCCACCCGCCCGTGGTGGAAGGGATGGACGGTTCCCCCAAGTCATGATAGCTCAACGTGCTCTTTCAGCCCCCACGGCAATGCAAGGCCAACCTTAGACAGCCAAGGTCCTCGTTAGAGAGGGGGGCGCTAGGGGACCCGGTCCCCTCGGCCAAGAAAATAGTAGTTACTTTAGCAAATGTTACATAACTATCAGGATGCAATCCTTCCCATCTGCGGGAAAGGAGGGAGGTCTGTCCACTTTTCGACCGCAACCTCATCTAGACCGTCACCCGACGTGTCCTACAGTAAAGATGAAGCTGCACAGGACACTTCCGTCAGCATAGAGCAACCAAAAAATAGGTCGATAAACGCAAAAACTGTAAGAATAAATTTGTTTTTATAGATGGAAATAAAATGAACGGTAATGCCTCGGAACAAAACGCCAACGACAAGGACAAGGCCAAGGAGGACGAGCTGATGCCTCAGAACCTCACCTGCTGCATCCTCATGCTGGATATACTGTTAAAACAAGTAAGCTGCTGTTTCAGGACCTGCACCAAAAAAATCAAAACCTTAAAGAATTGTCCATCTTTCAAGAAAATCTAAATGGTTATTCCGGACGTCCTGTTAAATTTGGCAATCACTAAGTTTGAGTGAAAATGAAAACATCCTAAAATACTTATGTTTGTAATTAATTTCATAAAAATTTGCGACTAGAGATAAAAAGAAAAAAACGCAAACACTCAGAAGAACAGATGGCAGATGGGCTAGTAAGGTTCTGGAGTAGAGGCCGCGTTTAGGAAAACAAATTGTTGGCCGACGTTCATTAAGTGGGCAGACGATCTCCGTGCGGTAGCCGGTCCGGGATGGATGCGAGTAGCGGGAGATCGGTCGTCTTGGCGTTCATTGAGAGAGGCCTTTGTCCAACAGTGGACTGATAAGGGCTGATAATCATGATGATGATGAAAGTTGCAACTAGCGTGAGTTCTTATGTTCGTACCTCCCAAAACCTAGTCTTGCCAAAATGTTGTAACAAAGAGAAAAAAAAATTGCAAATAACATTTATTACTATTACAATGTGCTAGTCTAATACACAAATATAAAAGAATTAAAAATATAAAAGCTTATTCTGAATGATCTCCATTGGGTGCAATATTGTCCTTTAAATATTGAGGGCAGTTAACAATATAAGCACGCACTCTTTCCATGGGGAAATTCTTCACTGCCAATCTTATAGATTGTTTTAGGGACTCAAAATTATCATGGCGTTTAGAGCAAGCTTTATTTTCTAAAACTGACCATAAATCATAATCCAGCGGATTAAGGTCGGGATTGTATGAAGGACAGTCTTCAGCTCTGATCAAGTCCGGAACGTTTGTTTTAGCCAAGATTGGATGGATCGATCATTATGATCTTGTCTCAAGTCTTGCTGGACGGACTATACTTGGTTATTAAACATGGGGTTATTAAGGGGCTTTACTACTTTTTCAAGAATGGTATCTTGATACACTTCGCCGACTTTTTGATACCTTTTTCACAAAAAATATGAGTCAGTCATTGTTTCATAGCTAACACCCCGCCATACCTTCACTATAGTCAGATAATATCCACGTTGCACTCTGACGACTAACTACGAAACTTCTTTAGAGCTTTGAGCGTAAATACCGTAATTTTGTAAGTAAAAATGTTGTTCAATTGTAAACAATTTCTCATCCGTAAAGAAATTTTTTCTGTGACCTCCCGTTGCGTACTACTTCAGTAGTTGTTTCGATTTTACCACTCTATTCATCTTTAATTTATCAGTTAAGAAAGGACCAGCGCAGATCTTTGAGGCTGCAAGTCCTAAGTCATCTCTTAAAATACGCGACATGGTTCTAGGTGTTATCCTCATTTCACGAGATAAAATCTTTTGCTTTCGGACAGGATTTCTTAGAATTATTTCCCTTACTGCTTTAACCACCTTCTTCGGACGAACACTACGTGGACAGCCTAGACCTTTCTCTGTCACAAACAGAGGAAGTCTCATTGAACCTATTGATGGCCCTGTACACAATCATTTGACCAATACGAAGTGTATTTGTGTGATGCAATTACATCCAATCTTCTCTCTTTATCACCCTACTCTATTTTAATATCGCAACATATTGTACAATTTACTGTCGCCAGAATGAGAATACACAATGAACAATCGTATGAAAATGACATATTCCAAATTCAAATGTAATACCTTTTTATTTTTAATTGTGACAGTAATTATGGCCCACTAAACATACTCGTATGCTAGAGCGACACGCATTCGACCGCGTTTTTATGAGATCCACGTCTGCGCTGCCGCCCTTTACAAGATGAGGATTCTTTTCTTGAAGGCCGGATATCTGTTAGCAATTTGAGATGCTGTTCTGAATCCGGCCGCAGATAGCAGATACTGACAGTAATGATCGACTGGCTAGTAGTAACTGTACCGACAGTAATGTTCTACTGGGTAGTAGTAACTATATTTGACAGTAACGTTCCACTGGCTAGTAGTATATCTACTGACAATAATGTTCCACCGGCTAGTAGTAACTGTACTGACATTAACGTTCCACTGGCTAGTAGTAACTGTGCTTACAGTAATGTTACACTGGCTAGTAGTAACTGTACTGACAGTAATGTTCCACTGGCTAGTAGTAACTGTACTGACAGTAATGTCCACTGGCTAGTAGTAACTGTACTGACAGTAATGTTACACTGGCTAGTAGTAACTGTACTGACAGTAATGTTACACTGGCTAGCAGTAACTGTGCTTACAGTAATGTTACACTGGCTAGTAGTAACTGCACTGACAGTAATGTTCCACTGGCTAGTAGTAACTGTACTGACAGCTGGAGCTGCAACAGCATCGCACCAACATACAGAGCGTCAGCAGCGAGGCGACTCGACTGCTGCGCCTGATGCTCAAGTCTAACCAAGTGAACACTATCGAGCACTGTAAGTTCGTCCATGTTTTATTTGAATGTTATAGTAAGAGGTAGTGCCAGCCTGCTTTGTAGGACGACCGGGGAGGTACCTCTCGCTCTCATGATATCGCGGTAAAATCTACGCTGTTTCCTGCGGTTGGTGAGTAACCGGTGCCTCTTTGGGAGCGACGGAGTAAAGGAGACCTACGCATCTGCATGTGTGGATTAACATCCGTTAACATGGGCCTCGGTTGACACCAGTTGCCTGTTTGTCCTTATATGCTATAAAATAAACGAACTGTGTGCCGGAGTGTGAAATTTGACTCGACGTCAGAGTCGGGGGATGAGGGATACCGCGGTCTCTCTGGAGATCTTCAGCTAAACAAGCTACACCACTTCAGTACAATACTTAAGTAAAGTAAGTGCTATCATTATTACTGCCATCCATTTCATTTATTTAATATTTATACTGGAAATCACATTACACTATGTTATGTTGTAAATTAGAAAAAATGTAAATAACCTTAAATTTTTCGCAGACGTGTAATAAGTAAATGAAATCATCATTGCATTTCGTCTGATCTCTCGGATGTCACTGATTATCAGTGCCTGACTAATAACCTGATATGTGCCTTGGCATGCCGAGTGACATCCGAGTTCAGACAGACATATCAGTTCTCTGTATTCTTCACATTATAAGTTACTACACATACAGCTTCCACGAGAACTTACTTACTTTGTTTTCATCTCATTTTTAACATGTATTCTTTTTTATCTGCATTGAATAAATATATTTCTATTATTATAAGGCGGTTTTCTTCTGCATTCCGTGTAAATTCTGACTCTGTTGGTTATGTTAGAAATGTTTTGAGTTTCGGGCCGACTGACACGTTGAAGTCTGCCGTAACGCGATCAGGTTGTAGGGCAGATGCATAATTTCCAGCGGAATGCGCATCGACGGGCGCATGCGCGTACTGCGAGGCGGCGGCGCTGTGCGCGCAGTTGGCCGTGCGCCTCGTGCACGTGTTGGTGCCGCCGGACCTGTGCGCGCCGCAGGTACACAGCCCGGCTATGTCTATATATGGGGCGTCGATGACTTCAGCTCCCGTACAGTCGGCGTCAAAAGACGATTAACAGATTCAAAAAACCAGAATCTTGGAATAAGATTTTAATTTTAATGAATTTCGGTATTTTCGAACCAGTTGCAGGTTTGAAATAAAGGCTCGACTAGCTGATTAGAAACTTATGTGTCAAATCAATTAGGAATTTCGGTGTCACGAGTTACACATGTGTGGTAGTTGAGAGGGTGTATGGAATATCACTTTAATAGTATCCTGCGAAACCCTTGGGGCTATAAGCTTGTTGAGCAAATAATTCTGGCCCTATAGGATTTTTAAAATCTGTTTAACTACTTTTGATGCTGACTGTAGATGTGTTCTCGCAATACCTGTGCATCTGGATTCGATGTCGCCATATCGACGCTCCCGTACACTGTGTTAACCATACTCATGTGCCAAAGCGAGCGCGAGGGGTGTGCGGGGAAGCGATAGGGATATTCAGTCGCACAGATATTGACCGAGTAAATTCGTGACATTTCGTTGTGTTCGATTGTGTGCTCTCCGTTGACGTCCATACTGTGCATGGATAGCTGATACTTAAGCAAGTATTACAAATTTATAGGGTAAGACAGGCCGTCAGAATACTGACAAAACAACTAAATTAAGCAGCATCGCGCTTGCGTTAAGCTTCCGAGCATATGCGCTCTAAGCTATATTTTAGTCCCTTTGTCAGTAACAGGAGCGCTGATGATAGTCCAGTCCGATCTACATTATCAGCTATCTATGTACCTATGTTATGAAGATCAGTGGTGCTAGCGCTTGTACGCTGTGCTCAAGCAAGGGTGTCAGGCAGTGGCAGTGTGCGGAGTGTCGCTTCAGCAATGTAGGAAGTGTGGTGCACTCGTAACTCTGCTAGGCTTACTCGATGGTCTTTATACTGGTGTGTAGTAAATACAACGTTTTTATCGATTTTGTTTGAGCTTTGTCGAGAATATCACTTGGGCCAGGCTTGGCTCTGCGACATCACTTACATTGGGTACTCCTTGTTGGATTAAACAACCAGCAACATACGAACCATATCGCCAGTTTTGCGGCAAGATCTCACTACAAACACCCATGAAACATATCTAGACATTTCCTCATGCTTCATCGATGTGGGTAAAGAGAGTGGGTAATTGTAGCCATCGTCCGAAGAATCGTGGTCTGAGGCAATCCCGAAGAAGTCGCAGGAGGAAGATCGCCGCGTGGGTCCGTCTGCTGGCCCAATGGGTACTGCGGAACCGTTGGCAATCGACCGCGGCTCCTCTCTGGGAGGCGTCCTAGTGCACATGCCCCACGTGCGTATCACTCTGCATTGATTTGGCGGGCGATGCAATTGTCACACAGAGATGCGGTATTGAAAGTAATTGAAGTTTAAAATATCGGAGAAATCAGAAAAAGTAAATAAATTTTGTGGCTTCCTATATTGCCTTATAACATGTTTCAATATTTTACACGTAAAAAACTTCACTTCGAAATCTAATGACCACAAATGTCTCTGTTTGACAACCCTATCTGAGGTGTTCTCTAACTCTATTAGGAATAGATGTTCCTTTTATTTGGATTTAGCTTTCTTTGTGTATTCTATATTTACTGACAGTTTTTTGTTCTCAATGTTCGTAGCTTTTATGGCATGATAAGTGTGATCGTTTCCACTTTGTTTGGCATTTAGCAAAGTCCAGCGACTGGTATCACATTTGGCGTGTTTTTAGGAAAGTTGGTAAATATTTATTATCGGGAATATTACGTAACCTATACATATTTATTATCGGGAATATTACGTAACCTATACATATTTATTATCGGGAATATTACGTAACCTATACATATTTATTATCGGGAATGTTACGTAACCTATACATATTTCTTTATCCAAATTTATTTGACCCTTTGCATCACTGATGATGAATTTTCCTATTAATATTCGCTTTAATTTTATTAGTATAAATCATGAAAATATATTAATACATTGGCTATTAAGAGTTCATTATTAAACAGTGGAAATGATCTCAATATTCCTACTACTTACTACTACTAATTTCTAAATTTTATCAAGTGATTTACAGTTAGGTACAAACTAAAGAATTTCTTATGTTCCATCCTCAAGCGACTTCTTGGCTCTGTTTAGAAAATTTTGAAATTTACGATAAAGTCAATCTGATTTTGTAAAGTAGACATTATATATTGTCTTGAATTTGTGCCTGCGAATGACTTTACTATAGAATTTTATTTTTCATTTTATCTTGTAACAACATTCATGTTATCTTGTAATCTGTTGATTTTCCTGGATCTATCATTCGCAGTTTCGAACCGATCTCCCGCCAAGTCAATGTTCATCAGTTCACCCCTAGTTCTTGTTTCTATATAATAGATGTATAGTTTGTTCATTTCATGCAACTGTCTCTAATAAGCGACATCGGCTCGGACGCCACTCTGACGAAATCGTCAGGCGATACGCAAGTATGTTCTACCTCTGTCTTTTATTTTGATTTCATCGCTTCTTTCGCTGACTACTTGTTCAATTTCCTGTGTTGATGTTGTTTTATTGCAGTTATAGCCGCTTTTAGTTTAAATATTACTATTGTTTGCTAGAATAACTAAATAGAAAATAAATTTAAGTTTCTTGGATAATTATGTGATTAATTAAATTAAAGTTTATAATTCACTTTGTGCTCATACTATTGGTTGCGAAAATATAGAATTTATGATATTATATTTGGCGTAAAATAACACTATTCGATCAATTGCTAATTATTATAAATAATTGGATGTTCTGATAAGTGTGGTAATATTTGATATTATTACGTAACAAATGATGTCTGTAAAATAAGAATATTGACTCGAATTGTAATACAAAATAAATGGTAATAATATAAGCTTAAATCCCTAAAATTAACACTTTATTTTAACACTTAATTAAGATAAAACTCAATTTGCAGAGGAGGGTGGCTGCGCGTAGCGTTGATTTTATCAGACAGACTAAATTTACTGATGATTAATAAATTGTTTTCAATTTAATTACTAAATTTCATCTGCGAATATTACAATCATAATGGAGTCGGCCAGTCACCAAATGGTTGACTTTTTATTTGTCCCCCTATGCTATATAAAAGGTATAGTTGACTGCTTCTTGATCTACTGTATACCATATCATCGTGTTTAGCTGCAATAGCATCGAATTCAAATACGAGATCTGACCAAAGATATTTATTGGAATTTTTAAATTTCTTACAACAACGTGGAGTCAGTAAGTAGGCGGAATTATACCCTACGCATCAAAGCGAGAGAGCACTCACGCATCCAACAACAGATGGTAATTAGAAGCGAACAGGTCAATAGATTTACTCAGAAAAGAGGGTAATTAACTTACGAAAATCTTTCTACTCCTCGATCGGAGACCCTAAAAACAGCTGCAATGTATAAGTAACGGCCTCCCTGGCTTAAACGAAATCTCGTAAAGACAAGGCCGTCTCAGCCGAAAATCGGCCAGAAACACTACAATAGATGGTGAATGTGAGTTACGTGGGCGCAGATAATGACGGCCACAGTGGAAACGATCACGGAACAGCTGGACATGGCGGTGTCGCTCCCGCCAGCCGAGCGCCCGCCCGTGGCGACTGCGCACTCCGTCACGCTCACGGACACAGACGTCGCCACTGCCACTGCTAACGTAAGTGATAAGCAGGGTACTTGCTTGAGGTGGACTGTTATGAAACCGATATGTTATCCGGCAAGTACGTAGCCTGCGCCCGCAGTGAGCTCGCAGCCTACGTACACGGACGTTGTAATTCTTTGAGGTATCAGTTCCTCCCAACACAACGACATGCGCGTGGATGTGTTAAATCGACTTGGAATGAGATATTTTTGTTTACAGATAAAATGATTTTGATCTCAGGTCAACCAGTAATTGTTGCTTGAGTAATGAACATGATGCCTTGTCCTGAGTTTTTTATGTAATGATTTACAAAAAGTTGTAGATTTTCCACAAAATGGCGCATCAAACTGAAATGAAGAAATGAAATACTGCTATTGTATAATTTTATATGTTATAAAAAGCTTGACTAAAATCTTTGATACTTCGTTATAACTAGATTCATATCATTTAACGTTAAACATTAAATTTTGGAATAGGTATCAACTCCAAACCTTGTGGGTGAAAACGAAGGAGATTCTGTGGAAGATGATATGGCCAACTTTTGGCCAACATCCGCCGGAAAATTCCATTTTTGTGTCGAAGAACTGCCGCAAGAGCTTCAATATATTCACCAGTTATTACAGGTAATAAGGTAGGGACTGAATATGTAATTTGTAATGTTCAATTTTTTTTTATGTCTTTGTAAATATGTTTCAGGAAATCAAAAGCACTAAACGGCCAGATGTACTTTATCATCTATTACAATGCCTTCAAGTGCTGGTTCTAAACACCGACGCTCTGGCTGAACATAGGGGATTTCTATTATGGTGCCAAGAAAATCTGCTAATAGAAAAGTATGTTCGAATCCATACAGTACACTTAGTGTTCTGTTTATGTAACCTATATACTTTATATATGCATTCCTTGCATAATGTTACTTTGAAATATTTTGCAAAAAGTAAATGTAGTCATTATAGTATGAATAACTTAATCGAAGGCCTTACTAAAATACAAACATTTTTCGTAGTCACTTAAAAGTTGCCATTTATTTGTTAACTTCATAGATAATCAACATTTTGTGTGTGTGTGTGTGTGTGTAGCTTGTGGAAGGTGTGTGACGCGGCACAGTCCCACATCTGCTCAGTGGGCGTGCCCGTGCTGTTACACTGCGTGACGCTACCGGGCGGCGCCGACGTACTGTGCGCGTTGCTGCGAGACAGTTTCCACCACACCGACCCGCAGCACCGATTCATAGCCGTGGAGCGCGTCACCATGCTCATTCGGTAGGTGCGACGTATATCCTCTGTTAGTGTGGATGTTTGAGGGTGTCGGTTGTCAAGAAAAGTTTAAGTAATAGATGAAACTTGTCCAGGGAAGCTGTGATACATTTGCATTATTTTATATTTTCTAAAAATGCTCCTAAATGGAGTGTTAAATATTAGATTCATATAATTTAACGTTACTTAACTACCAGCTGCTCAGGAGTATTAACTATAAAGATTTTTCTACTCAGCTTCAGCTTTTATATTCTTTGGTTTGGTAATTCTGTACAACATAACTTCTTTAGACTTTATGAGTATACCTATTACGTGAACTGGGCATAATAGAATGTAATTGTATACTTGAAAGTTGCATACAATTCTCTTGGCTTACTATATCGAAGGCCTTACTGAAGTCTTTGCATTTATGACATTCACGTGAAAATGGTCATTTAATTTTATAGCTTCATGGATGAAGCACCGGTGAAGACGAGTATTCCGCTTCAGACTGCGCTGGCCACCGCCTTTTGTTACCTCATCTCTAGTATGGATGACATCAGCGTATACGTTGCTCAGCGTGCCACTTTGTATCTAGGAACTATACACGACACCGCTGTTGAGGTATTTACTTTTATCCTCCAAAGTCTAAGCGGGCAATCAAGCAGTCAACTACAAACAATGTGTTTCCGTTTTGTTTTGTTGGCGGATATTAGTAGCACGACGAAACTCTTGTTCTCAACTTCGAGTCTTCTTAGGTCTACAGCTAAACTGGAACAATATTTTCATAGTCATTTTTAATTCTAATTTAGTATAGGATAGTATAGGGATATATAGATAGGATATATAGATATATATTCTAATTTAATTTAGGGAAGCGATAAGTCACAAATATATACGATGCGATTCATGTGAAATGATGTTACTGATTTTTAAGTATAAAATTGTACATAGTCACCGAGTACATTATCTCTAACAGATGCTACTATACTGCTTGGAGACACAGTTTGACCTGGTCGTAGTGGATCGCCCCATGATACTGCAGTCCATATACCAGTTGCATAACACTCTGAGTGACCGTCACATCCTGACTTGGGAGTTCTTCCTCAATCGATTCGAGGCACTCGTCCTGGAGGCACAAATGAATTCAAACAAATCTGTAGATGTTTCCAACGTAAAAGGTAAGTTGTTTAATTTTTTTCATGCTACGCTTGTGTTTGTATGAATAAAATAATGATATTACTGATTCAATTCGTTTCGGTTCGAATATCATATATTTTGAGTATCGATTACACTTTTTCAATTAAAATTTTATGTCTTCACATAACAGACGGCATGTCTTTGAGAAGCTTGACACTTTTTTTTACTACTCCATATTCAATTCATCCGAAATGTAAATTCAATATAAATAATAATTAAAGTAGCATTTAATCATCATATTAAAGTTTTTAGTTAGATATCCAATGTATCGTAAGATGTTCTGTAATCGAATACGTGGTAAGCGGTTTAAGCTGTTACAATGTCTGTTGGTCCGTCAGCAAGGCGGACTGAATCAATGTTAGCGATTAGACTACTCGAGCTGAGTCCATGTAAACTACTGCTGCCTTTCTGTAAGATGGACTTAGATGTTAGCAATTAGAGTCTCGAGCCTGGCCGAGCTCCCGTAGATGATGTACTAGCTCGGGGCGCGGGGGTTTGGCAGAGGGGGGAGAGTGGGCGGCGCTGCGCTCGCGACGCGCGTGCGACTCGGCGCCGCGCTCGCTGACGGCGTCGCTCGCCAAGTGGCCCTACAAGCGCACCTGCTCCGCGCCCGCCGCCGTGCCGACGCCGTCCGCAGGTGCCGCCCACACCTACCACCACTGTAGACGCCCTCCATCACTACACCTAACCTCCTTCTCCAACTAATCTTTAGATATCACATTCAGTAAAGATGATAGAAAATGTTTATAGAGTCCTTGTAAAATATATTTAAAACCGTGTTCCTTCGTTGGGCGGTGACCGATTCATTTAACATAAAATTAATAAAAGTGTTTTAATCTGAAACAATCAAAATCAATTGTTTTATTTTATGATAATTTGACGACACACAAAATCGCGTCGTCGCGCCAAAAGTTGGAACTACCCGCCCTGTAAAGTTTAAACATTTTACATACAAAATCAAGAAAATGATATAAATTTCAAGATACAGAATATTAATATTATATAGGCATATGCTTTAAGAATTACATTTTTTGTAGGTCGCAATAGAGCATAAAAATAAAAGAATTGCTCTCAATCACATAATATTGATCAAAAACATTTCTATAAAGGAATCTACTCACAATATTTCAAGATGCACGTATTTAATGCACTTTTTTTCAACATTTTTAGTAAACCCTCCGATATTAAAGTTTTAAGTTCACGCGAATATTACTCATTACAATAAACCGCGAAAGAATCCGTAAAAGTAGTTTTATTGTAAACCCTCCGATCTTTTTATCCTATGATATATCCTAAAACATGTCACCAAATTTATCTGGAATAAATCTAGCTTTCATTATTGTTAAAGCTAATCGCATTTTTGCATTGATGAATCCTTGTTCCTTCCAAAATTGAGACCCGTCCAAAGATTTCCACAAGTCCTACACTGGGCATAGTAAGGAATATAAAAAGTGGCAACAAATGGTAAATTTGGAGTTGTTTTATTTAAAGATCCTTACTATGGTCACGTTCAATTTATCGGGAGGTTTAAAATGCACTATCTCCGCGCCCCTACTCCTGGAGCACTAAAAGCACCCCCTTTTCCTGCTTGCAAGTCTTTGCATTATTATTAAGCTTATAATTATTATTTCAGTGCCTGCTAATTATATGATTAAATAAAAATACGAGTGTACTTCAGACGATACTACCGAAGAAAACAGTCATTAGTTATACGAAACGTAACTGGCTATGACAGAAAAAAAACAAAAGAAAATGTGTGCATGTATGCATGTGTAAATTCCTACAGTAGATAATATACAAAATGTAATTCTTTTATTATCTTAAAGTTAGGATATCTTATGACTTCAAATGAGAAGTGATATCACCCTCTCAACTTCCGTTGGCCTCGTATTCGTAACGCTCTCGTCACGCCAGCTTACTCCTCGAGTTATTGCTATATTGTTTGCTTTCGCTGTTGATGACGATCACGTTAGAGATATGTAAGTAATCATGATAGTAGCTCATAATTGTCGCGTGCTCATGTCATACATGGTCATCGCTCATGATCCGTCATCCGTGATAATGGCCATCTTAGCTACCACGCGCGAGCTTCTCCGGACGTCGAGAGTCTGGGGAGATCTCGATCACGAAAGAAATAGTTAGAATAGATATGATAAACACTCATCATGCATCTCTCCTATCTGCGGGAGAGAGGGAAGTCGGTCCTAAACTTGTTTCTTCGCCCGTCAAGCACTCATAGTAATTCGATAATACTGTGCTGGGCTTCCCTCCGCTTACACAGATCAGATCAGGTCCGATAAAGAAGTCGTCTGACAAGATTATTGAAGGCGCAACGTTATATTACAGCAACGTTATATGAGCCACACGTTGTACTGGAGAGAAATTTTACAGAGAAGTAAAGTAAAACCAAGTTCTGAATTATTGTAAACGCATTCAAACGCTGATACGTCAATCGAGCTAATTATAAAATTATGTTTTCTTGAACAATGAGTATGGACTTCAAAATTATCGAGGATTTATAATGTAAACATATAGTACTTCACAAGGCTACATATATGTTTAATATATTTATACTATAATGTGTGAAATCGATAATTTGTTAGGAAACTGGCGTGAAGATGTGTTGTTGTTATTTTTAAGGTAAATGCCGGTGCAGAGGGAAATTCGTCCATTTTAGTAGTAAAAATACACTAAAAAGACGTATATTATTTTATTGCTTCACCGACTTTTGTTACCAACTTTTGCTTGAAGTGTCCGAATAGGCTTTGTAGCTATTTGTTAAAATAACTAAAATTTAAATATAATTTAATTGTTTATACAATAAATAATTGGGTATTCTTATACAGAACGTGAAAAGATATATTCACGCCAATATTCGGCGCCATTGTTGAAGAGAAAGACATCTAGGTTTGGCTTGGGTCAGCTGCTGACGGCGCCGCAGCAGTTGGCTGGCTCCAGGTCTAATAACGGTATGCCTGTTAAACCTTACCCACTTAAACCTTACTGCACTCGCAGCAGTGCACTTATTAATCATTTATTTTATGTTGCCTTTTCTTAGGTACTCATAAATAGTATCTTCTATTGTTGATTTATTTGGTTGTAAAAATAGTAGATTGTGTGAGGAGAACTAATTCTAGTATTCGTAGAAATCTAATTCTCCTTCCTTCAGTTAATCCGAGGATACGACTGCTACCTATGGCAATGGCCGAGCCATTGCTATAGGTATGGGTCAAGATTTATTGATGCTAGGAACAGACTAAGCATATTAATAACTGAAAACAGGAAGCTCACTTGATGAACACCTTGAATATAATTGAATCGTTCTTGTAGTATCGAGTAGAACTAAATTTTCATCACTCGTCTACATCTCTTTTTTAGGAATACTGATTCTAGTATCCGTAAAAAGTGCCAATTGTTAATGATAATAATGAATTTGTCTTCGTTCTTCAATGTGCATACACCATAAGAATCATTTCATTGCTAGATGGAGTTCATTCCTTGTCGGGGCGATCAACTGATGATACGTTGACAACTGTTCTTCCGAAATCCGTCGACTTGGATGACACTGATAAGGAAACTACCAACTTACTTGTCTTTCTTTTAATGCAGTTCCTATCGAGGCAAGTGGAATATCATAATATTTACGTGATCTTACTTACATTTATCTATGTATTTATATGTTAAACTTAACTTTTAAACTTAACATTTATATATTATACTCTAATAATAGAGCCTCGAGGTATACCCAATATCATGGATTGTTTCCACTAATTTGGATGTTTCTTATTTACACATTGTAAATATCCTTACTCTTAGAAAATATCAGAAAAATAATTATATAACAGTACAGTATCTTGCCGCAAATGATCTTATAGACATTTATTTAAATTCTCAACACAGCCAAGTCCCTCTTAATGTAATCTCAGTTTGTGTTGCCATTTGGTCGCTCTATAAAGTAAATTTATACAGTGAACGTAAGTGTGAATCTCCATATATCACAGACCCGATCAAGCACAGCCCATAGACGAAACGAAAGAGAAAGCTGAGAAAGATAAAGATAAGTCCGACAAGTCCACCGAGAAGACCGCCGACAAGACACAGGAACTGGTTCTGAACCATTTCTTTCTACTGCTCGGCTTCAACTATGTGGAAAAATATTTTACCGTCTCACCGCATTCTCTCAGGTAAGCTCCGGATCCTTTAACAATTCTCGGATTATTGACTTAGAGTATGACTTCAAATGAGACATGATGCGTTAATTAAAAAGCAACATTTTCAGATTGTCATCCATATTTAACGCTTTTATGGCAAACCTGCCTCAAGTTTTGGATCAAAACTACGTCATGGGCGCCAGTATCGCGGAACCTATCTTATCTATATTGCAGGTGAGTTAATGCAAAATCATCATCGTACATTTTGAATGCTCGGTTTTCTTTCCTAGACTTTGGCATTATTTAGTACCATCTGGAGATCAACAGACCACACGAAACGCCTTCTCGTTACGTCATGTTGCCTTCAGGAATGACACTTGGTCTTACAAAGAAAGTGATATGATATCCTACTCGTGGTACAGTTCTGCTGCCGGCCCGCTGCGGCTGGCAGCGCCAGTGCCAACGTGACGCACTCGCTGGCGGCGCTCGAGCCGCACGTGCGGCGCCACTGGCTGATGGCGCTCATCGTCGTACTCTACAAGGTACTTCACATATTTTTATTACATGAATAAAACAAGATAAAAAGGGAACTAAAGAAATAACTAAAGTTTATGCCGGTGCGTTGCCCGCTTCCCCTCACCATCTCTATAAATAGTCCACCGTAAAGTATAAACGGCAGATATAGCATATGTATAACGGTATAGCTGTTACTTCACGCCGGCAATATGTGAGCGAGGTGTACAAACCCGATCGTGTCTACCGGATTCGGCAGCATGCAATGCAGCAACTACATTATCTCTTACAAAAAATAAATATATATTTTGTATTTATTGCAGTTCTATATTTGATTAAAAAAATAAGGAACCATAGAGTTCCTCAGGGCATTGACGAGGGGCTTCGTTTTTTTGTTTGTTACTAGCTGACAGATCGCATGTGCTGATATGCCAAAAGAGAAATACAGCATGTCTTCGTGGTCTAAAAGTACATTTGCATTAAATATGCTTTTTAAATGCTGCCGGTTCTGTTCCACATCTTTTGGATGGTCTTAGGTATAATACACTTCCAGTTGATGGCTTCCTTCTGCGAGACCGTCATGCCCCAGAAGGAAGCCGTTGAGCGGGTGAAAGAGGACGCTGCCGACGCAGCCTCCCCCCGCCGACGACGAATGGGGGTACGAAGGAGGCGCTATCTGCAGCACCTATGACAGTGCCCCTGTGGTTCGTGTCGGGCCGGGATGGGAACCCGGACCACTTCATAAAGACACGGGTTCGTGGGGACTGTCATAGCGTAGCCGGACAGTCCCCGAGGAGGTGAAGTCTGGCCATCTCGCCGAGGCCAGCCTGCTGCTGGAGGGGTCCTGTTGCCTGCAGATCCGGGACCCTCAAATAATAGCGGCTGAAGGCTCCCGTAGGGGTCTAGTTGGTATTGCTACCCAATGACCGAGTCCAACATAGGTCGGGGTGTCTACCCGGGCTAACAGGTATCATGCGTAAATGCATTTCCCCTTCGTCACCAAAGAAAGAAAAGGTATTATACACTTAATATAGTTTTCACGCTATATTACGGCACGCGATAGCAGATCTCACCTTTAGATGCGTGCAAACTGTTTTCAACTAATTCTGTTATGCTGGAACTGGTAGAAGGAAAAATATCTATCTGACAATGACAAAGTAGCTACTGTAAAAATTCCGACCGTAAACTAATTATGTAAGTGTATTTAAAAATACAGTTTTATGTATCGTAACGTTTATCAACAGGGATTGACTCTGCTGAATCTATATCAAGTTGATGAATAGGAGATAACTATTTGTTTCTGGATCTGAAAATCTATACCAATCTCAGCTCCCAAAAAATCTCAGCGTATTAGTTATTGTTTTTTTTATAGCATAGGAGGCAAACGAGCAGTTGGGCCACTTATAAGTAAGTGATCACCAACGCCCATAGCAACACCAGAGGACTCGCAGATACATTTCCGGCGTAGTTATGGTTAAGTGATGCGTGTCACCCTGTCGGCAGTACCATTACGGGCCTGAGGCGGGGGTGATCAGTTGCCTGGTGGGTGCTCTGGTCCGCGTGGCTCTCAACTCGCTGGAGGCGCAGCACCACCGCTGCCGCCGCGCGCCACCCGTCCTGCTGCTGCACGCGCCGCGTCTCCGGGGTCAGTCCACATTTCTCATTACTGTTTACAGTCTATTCGTAGCCTCCCTCCCTGCATAATAGCCATGAGATATAATAATACTCACATAACGTGTAGACACGCATAACCTTCATTTCACACTGGTGCTATGTGAGTGTAATCCGCGGAACAACTGCGGAAGAAAATAGTAAATAAAAATAATAATTTACAGAAGGACGCGATGTGTCACTGCCTGTAGAGGAGCCCGCGCCGGTCAATAAGTCGCCTGCGCACTGGCCGGAACCAACAGAAGCTACAAAGTAAGGAAACATACACACACACACGTGCATTCGCACGCAGTCACGTGCACGCACACGAACACACACGCATACTCATTGGTATGCTAACATCTATTTTGCTTAGTGGAGGCATTCACTTAAGTGAAGTCTTCACATGAGAGTGAACTTTAAAAGAGAAAGGATGAATTTCTGGCGTATAATGTTTTATGTGTTAATATAATATTTCTTGCTTGACATATACGAAATATAAACGGCAACTAGGCTGGACATAATTCAAAGAAATAATCGAATTCGATATTAATTACGCAAGGAGTAGTCCCACGATATGTCGGTGAAAGAGTATGTTTCAACCTATAAGAATCTGTAAACTTTATAGTTCTGGGCCGCATAGTTCTTGAAATATGATTTTTTTTTATTAAAAAAATGGTTACTGTACAAGAATATTTTTTTGGATATTATTGTTATTTCTGCACTTTTATTATTCTAGATTATTAAAAAACATTGATCCTTCTAAATAAAAATGTCAGTTGTTAATTGTTAAAGACAGAATTATAAAATTACGAATTAACATTTGTAGTAAAGTTAAATGAATGACATAACTTATAAAGATATATTGAACAATGCTAATGAAACTTGTGGAACTTTATTAAAAAAAATATATCTTTTTTTTATTCTTGTACAGTAACTATTTCTTTAAAAATTTGAAAAGAAATCATATTTCAAAAACTATTCGGTTGGTCCACTCCTCACGGGACAAATAATTGAAGTGTAAATAACTAAAGTAACGTGAGGTGACAAAGTCGTATCGCTGATGACAGTACACAGCAGGGATTACGGCTATTTGTATATAACAAGTACAATAGTGCTACTTGTCAGCCGCTCTACTCAGTATGAAGCGCAGTCACTTGTGCGACAGGTACAAGCGGTGGAGCCTGGAGCAGGAGTCGTCGGAGAGCGAGCTCATCGCCATCCCGGAGACCAGCGACAAGTCCGACACTACCGTGCAGGGCAGCACCGCGCCGGTATGTGTTCCCATTGTATTACATGACTTGCCCAACCAGCTCAACATAAAGGTTGAAGATAGATGTGATTTCCAGATATATTCATTACGGTATATTTTAACCGAATACAATAAAATAGTCAAATGATTACTCACTATATGAAGCAGGCGAAGACGCGATTGGAATGCCAGTAAATTATAATGGCAGAGATTCTGATCTTCATTGTAAGAAGTTACTTGTTATTTAGATATTTTGCATGTCCAGGGCTACTAGCTAGGGTTGAACAGGTGGTTACTTTTAAAAGTAGACATTCCAAAGTAATTTTCATCTTTTTCTAATAAGAACATTTAAATTTCATATCCAGGGCTCGTTCGATGAGCCGTCCCACTACGAGGACACGCCTCACCAGTACCAGACGCAGGCGGTCATGTCGTACCCGGCTGTCAGCAAGATTGTGAGTAGTGTGGGTGCACTTGTTTTATATCATTCATCGGTAGAGTCAGGGTGTTTCTATACTATTAAGAAGCTAACAAGCCTACGCAGAGAAGGTCATCCTTCTCGTCTCCCCTAATCACTGGGAAACCCACAAAGCGATCGTATGCTGTCACGTTGGAGAATAAAGAAAGGGACAAAGAATACCTGCTGATATTTCCTACTTACCTCCTATAGGCACCGGGGGTCCCAATGTAATGGGACAAAGGCAAAGAAACTGTTTTATAAGGCTATTAAGAAAACATGTAACATAGCGCCGTCCCTAATTGTGATGATATTATTTACGACTTGGCACCTAGCCGACAATGACTGTTGTTAAGACATGGAGAAAAATCGCCAAGGAATGGGTCGCTCAGCGTGGCTTTTACGAGCCTCATTAGAAATCACGTAACTGAGAAGGAGGAGAACATATATCTCTACCAGTTACCACGATCCGCTGGATGCACCAATTTAATCTGGATTCTGGACGCATTACTGCACGGACATCGTCTTCTGACCTGGAATGTTGACCAAACACTTGGTTTTCCCAACCATTGTCTACTCCAGAACTTCCGTGTGTATTCTCTCGAGCCTTCGGTCTATTCATTATTTTTATTTTTCAGACCACGGGATCCCGTTCCGGCCACCAATTGTCCACCAGCTCTTCTGTGTCTATTGGCAGCGACTCCTCGAACCTGTAAGAATCTGTGTTAAATTACACTTGAAAAATCCTTTATCCTAACTGTAAACGTTACAACTCGGTTCACCTCCGATCAGGAATGCTGTCAAATAACCGAAACCTCGGGAAAATCACTAACCAATTTTCGATTTAATCTGTTGAGGTTAAGTGGAGATCATATTTTGAAGTCTTATATAGTTATTTTAGAAGAGATAGTGAGAGTGTAAATATTTACGATGGTCGCGCACGCCGACCAGATACAAGGGATAGGAATAACCCGAATTAATACTGTTGTAACTTCTGAATGGTTGTCAAAAAAGATTGAAATTATTATGACATCAAGCACATTACTAAGTATGTGATTTATTTTTGATTTGTTTTAATGAAAAAGTTTACGTGCGTACATAAGTACGCTCACAAACATATACGTTGTATTTGTATAGGAAATCGACTCCCATGAGCGGTCAGTCGGTAGAGATCTGGCCCGACCAGCTGCACCAGACGTCGCCGCGCGCCGTGGTGCTCGGCAAGCAGAAGAGAATTGTCGGTAGGTGGATTCACAGTGTCGTGCTTGTCTCCTACAAGTGTAACTTCAATACGTTACAATTTGTTGTTTGAAATGGAAGTATTTCAGAATTTTTAGCACGCGCTAATCATTTGTCGTTCAAACCAAAAGGAGTCTCGATATTTTTGTTACAAAGGCTTTGTCCCGACAGAGAGAGATTGTAATGGATATATTTTTTAGGCACGGTAGGTAATGGCCTGTGTAACCAAGAAAACGTAAATATTTCCAAAGTATATAGTAAACATCACCGAATTCTAGTGTCATTATTTCCTGAAAATATGTTCACTGCATGAAACCGATACAAACTCGAGCGCCGAGAGGTCAAAGGCCCCGGGCGCGTCAACTGTGCGGGCGAGTAGCGGCCGCTCGCTCTAGGCTCTCTCATTTAATAAGAATTTCGGAGACAAGTTTGGTCAAATTTTAGTTATATTTCTTTACATATTCGGAGTTGGAATCGAGAACTGAACACGCTCTGTGACTTTGTACAGTATCTTCCAAAACACCCCGTATGTATAATTTTACTTACCTACGAGGTGTCATTAGATTCGTCTTGATAACGCAAGTGACACTGGCTACATTATAAACAAAGTGAAAGTATAAACAAAGTTACAATTAAGTACATATTTGTATGTACCTCCAAGATACTTATATGTGTTGGTACACACGTTACAGCGGCTAGCAGCACGTCGCCTGACACCGCGCCCTCGTCCAACGGCGACGCAATGGCGCACCCGCACCACCTGCCGCGCCCCGGTCAGTACCCACGCGACATTTTATATGTGAGGTTGTTGATAGAAATCGAGAAGCATGGAAAAAACTTACAGCATGGAAAAGGAGCTTTTGTACCGATTACAAAAATCGCTTTGTCTTGTTTCTTTCCGCCGTTTGTTTGTACTGAGAGCTACTATCCACCGCCTACGGTAGATTTTGTCGTGATCTAGGTGACATAATCACTAGGCGTCCCTTTGATCTTATCAGATAGGAAACTACTAGTTTTAATTCTGACTGTACACACACGCAGGCACTTGCGCGGCGTACGCGTCGCCCGAGTCGCCTCTGTCCAAGATGGAGGTGTGGTGGCGCGCGCCGCCCCCCGCCACCCGCGCTGCGCACCTACCGCCGCCCGCGCCACCCGCACCCGAGCGGTGAGTACTCATGTAGTGTCCGCGACGTCATATGGAAGATGTCAACGATGGGAGGTGTGGTAGAGGGCCCTGCGCACTCGCGCGCTACATCGTGTACCTGTGCCGCCCGCGCCCGCTCGCGCCTGAGCGGTGAGTAGAGGCCTGGCGTACGTGCCCTGTGCAAGATGGAGATATTCTGAAGTTAAAAACCCTAAGTAATGTTCGCGTTCTTGTGCGGTTTGTGAGAGTTCGGTGGGCCATTAAGGAATAATGATAGCGACGCGTCATTAAAACTTCTGATTGTGCAGTTTTTAGGCACTATCTCCGACTGTTCCTTATAGCTCATATGCTACAAAAAATCTACTACAAATATTGCCCTTTTACTTTTTTCACACTACTGAACTTGGATCCCGTTTCACAACCGTTTTTTGATAGGATTATTTGTGTAATAGTATATGCTGACTAGTGGTAATTGTCAAAGCATAGATCATGTTAATGGTACAATCACGCACAAATTGCTATAATGATAGTATATTTTTTCAGGTTGTTGCCTATTGGACCGAAACCGAACAAGGAACAGTATCCGGTGTTCAACGCGCTTGTGGACAGAGTGAGGGAAGCTTTGAATTTACCTGGTAAATATTATACTTGGGCGGGAATAGTTTTCCACTCAATTTGTGGTCGTGAGCTTTTTGGCTGAGAGCTGCAAAAAATAGAGATAATGCAAAAAATAGATAAATGGTGTGATCGATATGATATCAGTTGGCTTTGTTGTATAGTGATATATGACTCGATCATCGAAATTTGTGCGCCTCTGATCCGCCTCTCACTTCTCATCTCCGTATCTTAGGCGTTTTGCACACTGTACAAGAGGGTTCTAAGATCAAGTAAATAGGTACACGGATAATAATGTCACAATTTCTGCTTGGACACCACTTGACACTTTCTTTACATAGCTTACTCAAAAGCACTTCGCTTTCTCTACAGAAGAAAGTTCATTATACAAGCTAAACTGTGTGCACTTGGATTCTCCTGCCCACAGAAACTAGTTCTTGTGTTTTATTCATTTTACACTTTAAAAAAATAAAGGGATCGTTTTTTGCCCTTGATACGTCTTATCATCATCCTGCAAATTACTAGGTTTGTCTATGGTTTGTTATCTTCCTATGGAGAGCTTCCGTCTTCCGTCCGTAGAAGGGATGGATCAGCTAGATTCGAGTTAAGACCGCTTTTCTGACCGCAAGGTGGAGGTTCTCAATGCGACTGTATGTTTCATTTTTTTTTAAGTCGACTTGAAGTTTTTGTTGAAATTTATATTAGATCAAATTGTACTAAACAACGCCATCAATAAACGAATGTAATAAAATCTAAGAATCGTAATTTCACTTACTTCCGGTTTTTGTATCATCAAGAAACTTTGCAATTATATGCACATTAGATGACGATACAACAATGTGGTACCATCGGGCTGGTCTGATGATGGAAGAAGGCTGATGGAAAATAGCACTGTCTATTATTAAACTTACAGCATGCTTTTAGTGTTTACCGACGAAACCCTGCGGGATTTAACAATTACATTTGTTGAAATATGAAATGAAAGTCACACGTATTTTTGCCTAGTTTCAATCGATTCCAGCCGTACCATGGGCCACCTCTATCTATAGTATGTTCATGTTATCGTATTAACAGCTTAGACAATCCTGATGACTGCAAATGGCGTTGTATGATGGTGTCATAGACGTGACTGTCTTTTTATCACGTGCAGTACTATAATTAATTATAATAAAAAGAAATAAGTATTTCTCACTTCCATTAATATACATCTACGTAACAACTTGGTGTTAGAAAACTATGACGTCATCGATGCCAGCACAGATATTGTGACCGGGTAATACATGATGTTGTAAGCTATATGGTCATCGCCAAACCAGACGTTTGTTCAGATGACTCCACGGAGCGCACGGACTCCAGCACGGATCGCGACCCCACGCCCACGCCGGGCCCCGCCGGCCGCCCGCAGGACCTCACCAAAGTATCTTCGGAAAGCTCTCGGTGAGATAAGATAATTTGTTATAAACTGTAAAAATATTGACGCGCGCAGATTAAAGCGATATTTTGGTCGAAGATGCAATTATTCGAGCGCTGAAAGTTGTATGAATGGCGAACTACAGTAGCAGCTATCCATACAAGGCGCTTCTTAATTGACACAAGAGCTAAACCACGCCAAGAGTATCATTACATGTTTTACACAAGCTTTATGCAAAAATAAAAAGAAAGTATGAAAATAAACGTATGTAACCAAAATTTTTCCAGTTATCTCTAAACTTCAAAAGTTGTATGAGTGTCCTCGTGTGACATTGTCATGGTACGCATCGTACTAAGTAGGCATATGTATATGTACAAAGATAGCGGCTCTGAACTACCTACTCTGAACGTATGTGTAGATCACCGCGGCGGCTGGCGCGGCAGGCGGCACAGCTAGGCTCGCCACCCGGGCCCGCACCGGCGCCCCGCCCTATCTCCACAGGTACAGTGTTACACAGATCACATTCATCTGGCCTCCGGTATGTGTGTGAGACCCTTATGCTGTGATTCCCACACAACTTCCGGGCCCTACACGGAACGTAAAAACGTATCCTGGCGACACAAAAAAAATTATCAGGTACTTCAGAACTTATTGTTAGCATACCAACCGAGCGTGCCTCGGTGATCGATTAAATGCCACACTAAACACACACTACTTCATTGATAAGTGTACGTTAAAAAAAATCTTACCTTAAACGAATAAGGATAGGCTCTATCAGTAAAATAGGCTTCTTCAATGACCTTTACCATTAGATTGACGATTCTTATTAATCGATCAACGAGCGAAATTTCTCTAAAATACGTCACTTCATTCTAAATGTTACCTGTACCTGTGTGTAGAGAGCGTGAGCGGCGGCTGGGGCGCGTGGTGGAGCGCGGCGGGGCGTGCGGCTCGCAGGGCGGCGCACGCGCATCCGCCGCCCGCACACGCGCATCCGTCCAGGCACGACGCCACGCTGCGTTACCGCTGTGAGTAACCTCCATAACATGAATATTCTGATATAGTATTGCATTTCTCCCATATACGACAGCGGGGACCGGTCCCCCTTTCGACCCTCAACCTAGTCTCTTTGTCCTACATTTACCAATAGCGATACAATGAGAGCTGTTGATGAAATGAGCTTCTCTTTGCTCCCTCTGTAGCTCAGGTATAAGTTCCTATCCGGAAAAAATAATATTTATACTTTGGTGGCTTATAAACCTCTAGAACTCGCCGTCATCACTAACAGAAACATATCTGGAAGAAATTTTCTTAGATTTAGCTAAGTTACTGATCACGTTATCGTGATAACGTGTAACGCCGAGATACATTTCCCGACGTTTCAGTTGCTTTTCCTCATCCAAAATCATAGAGTCCTACATTATTAGTGTTGATCACACTCGTAGTGATATACTTGCAAAAGCTCAGATTGGTACAAATACGTACACAATTTCCGGTTAAAGAATGAAGATTGCATGATTACCTTCCTACGTATTACATTTGTTCAAGTCTGAATTTGGGCAAGTATATTGCCACGTATGTATTAGCAGAAATATGGCCCTGCACTGGCAATAAAATTGATCCATTAATTATATTATCAGAAGTAATTGTTGGTTGTTTTAAACATTGCGACGGCACAAAATGTCAGGCAGTTCACGACTACGTCAACAAGGATCAATTTGGCGAAATGTTCATATAGAATATGTGTAATATAGTTTAGTGTTTAGAAGCAGTGTTACTCCACTAACTACTCCTTATTGATCCATTCGTGTTGCCGGGCAATTAGCGCTACCACGAACATACACTCTACGGATTGTTTGCTCACCAATAGTTTTGGGAAGGCACAATCAATTATTATTGCTTATTATTGAGCAATGTTTATTACCCGTAAAGGAGCATAAGAGTGTGAAATGTTGTTTTAAGTAGAATGGTGCTACCTGATAGGTTCCGAGTGCGGCGGTGCCGAGGAGCAATACAGCGACGAGGAGTTAGGCCTGTGCGTGATAGCTCTGGCGACGTACGTGCGACGTGAGCCCGCCGCCGCCGCCGCGCTGCTGCCTGCGCTGCTGCACGCTGTCAGTAGGTGCGTACTCACATAGTGCGCGCACTTAAACCTTCGCAAGAAACTTACTTTGCAAATGCCTACCAAAGTCATAAAATATAGTCGAGATGAAGCGATATTACCACTTGAACTTGAGATTTGAATCGAAGTTTAAAATTTAAACTAGGGTCCGAGCAAGTCTAAATTTAAAACCATAGTTTGGCCCTCAGCTAAGCTCAAGCCATCGTATTATAATAATGTTAAACCACTCTTTAGTCCCCGAGCTAGCGCTAGTACGCGTTTCTAATAAGGCAGCAAGTGTTTCTTCTCCAGTAGTCTGATTCGTTGATTGATCCCGCGTTCGCTTCCAGGAGATCTTCCAGTCTACAAATTCGTTCCAGCTGAGTGTCGCCATCTTCGTCGTACCCTCAATTTTTCATGATTAGGTACAATGATGATGATGATACTTTCACCAGGACACTCCAAGAGAAACGCGATTAAGGCCCTGCCAAGAAGAATGTAGATGGTCGTCATCTTCCACTTTAAGTTTAAGCAGTACCCAAGGATCACGCAAAGGCACCGTGAGGTCTTCTGCAACATGTTGCCGGCACTGTCGGTGCATTGTGCCGGAAGCAAGTACCGTCGGTACTGAGCAGGACCTTAGACACAGAGAGACAATTTTTCTACGCTGAATTTTGGCTATGGCGATCTATATAGATCAGCTGACTACGCTATAGTAGAGCAGGGCATAGGGGTCACTAGCTAACAGCAGAGCGATTGCTCTTGGCGTGCCGCAGGGTGGTGCAGCTGGGCGCGTATTCGTGGCAGGCGGAGACCAACACGCGCCTGCCGGGCTCGGCCGTGTCGGTGGCCCACCAGTTCCTGCGCTGCGTGTTGCACCAGCTGGCGCCTCATAATGTGTTCCTGCAGGTCTTCCTGCAGCGGACACCAGGTATTATCTTCTTTTAAATCATTTCATTAGTCTTTCATTGCAAGAGGTAGGGCGATACTGTATTGTGGAATTGGGCTGGCACTACCGGGAGGGGGAGGGAGTACCTCTAGCTCACATGATCTTCGTTGTTGCATTTCGTGCGGTGGCCCGTAGAGGGGGGAGGATAAATGGTCGTACATTTCTTCCTTGTGCTAAGGATCGTAACGATTTGCCACTAGTACAAACAATAGATTTTTTGTAAAAAAATCTACATGTAATACACTGATAAACATCTACAACGTATGCGGCGCCCGCTACGTTTCCAACAGCCAATAGTGTCACCGTTCAATTTAGCCGAACGCGCAGTCTACAAATTTGTTCCAGCTGAGCTCCATAAAGCTGCACTAGGGCCGGCTGTAACTGCCAATGTAAATCAGCTAATTTCTGTGATAATTTCACTTTTTTCTGCTAGGAACGTCTACAATACCTGAACATGTTTGGTTTACAGAAAGTCAAAGGCTGATGTTCTTCAAGAGCATCGCTCAGGCCTTCGTTGACTTCAACGAGCTGTACCCTTGCGGGCCCCTGCAGCTCGTCATAGAGCACCTCAACTCTAAGAAGACCTTACCTATTGATGTAAGTTGAAGACTAGGCTTCTAGAGGTTCGACATGAATAGTCCCTGTAAAAGCACCAGTGCCACCGTATCACTGTCCAGATAACACCCAATTAGCAGGAGTCAGAAGCGAGAACAGACGTATGGTGTATGTCTGTTCTCGCCACTGACTCTCGCAGCTCTGACATGTGCTACTACGCATAGCACGACGCGGTGGTGTAACGTTTTGGTAATAAAACAAAAAAAAAACAATAAACGTAATTCAGTCTCTAGCAATATTTTTACCTTAGGAACACCGAAACTCTAAGCATGTTTCACACTGGTCGCCGCCACTAAGTGTATTCAAGGTGTCACCTGGGCATGACAAAATGCTAAGACTCCTTGCACAATAAAACAAACTTATTTAAACATATTTGGTCATATAGGTAATGTAATGACATTACCTATATGACCATGCGAATTTAGGCTTTTCAAACGTTAAATTATTGAAATCAGTGTGCCATCAGTGATAGTTGAATAATAACATTGTATTGTCAGCAAATGTCGGTGATAGCGGACAATATCGCGATGTATCTGGGCTGCCTTGCGCCCGAAGCGCTGGGGCCGCTCAGTGCGTGCGGCGCGCTGCTGACGGCACTGGACGCGCTGCTGCGGGCCGCCGCGCTGCAGCTGCCGCACATAGACGACGCGCTGCCGCTGCTGCGCCTGGCCACAGCGGCGTTGCGCGTGCCGCACGCACACCAGCACAAGGTACTACACCCCCTACCCTCAGCACTACTTATCAGCGCTCAGCTCATAGGTCAAAGGTTCAGCAAATGTGTGGTGTGTGAAAACATTTGCTCAGCCTTTGGTTGAGTGGATGTTTATGGGTGCCAGTGGTCTTTGACGGCTAGTTTGATATAAAAATATTGACCCCAAGTGTCTCGATAGCGTGCTGCAAATCACTAGCGAAAATGAGCGATATGTCGAACTTAGGTCACTTGTGCTGAGATTCATAATGTGCAAAATTGTTATTCCAATTATTTTTTTTAATGTGACAGAGTCTGCTGGAGCCAACATCGAAGATTCTGTCTCACGCGGTGCGGGCAGGGGCACTACCGCTGCCCCTAGCGAGCGAGCTGTGCGCTGCCAGCGCGCGCACGTTCGCTCGCGACCGAGACAAGCTTCTACTGATACGCGTGTTGGTGTACGAGCTGCTACAAGCGCTGCGCACCAAGACCGCGCTGCCCGACGACAATCTCTTCGTGCTGATACAGTTCGTGCTGCAGGGTGAGCGAATACCTGTGTGTGTGTTACCTGTTCCTGATTTTCATTACCGTTACGGCACAAATCTGTGTGTGTATACACAAGTGCACACTATTACTCCAGTGTCCTGTTCCACTTTGGCAAGCAGGTCGACAGGACCAATGACGTGCACCGGCTTTAGTGGTCCAGTGGTTCAGTCAGATATGGTGCGTTTCAACGCCGCTGACTGAAGGACTTCTAACCAGATTGATTGTTGCCCTATTTAGAAATTACAAACAACTGTTGATCGTAATGGTTACGTCGTGATATGCCTGACTCTGTTTGTCGCTAGACCAGTCAGGCAAAAGTAGTATTAAATCATACACTTTGTTACCTTGATAATTTCACAGGGCATGGATGTCGCCTACTGCTGCCACCGGCGCTGGGTGGGACTCCGGGAGCTGGGCCAGGGGCACTGTGGGGCGGGGCCGAGGCTCGTGAACTGGGCGGAGCCCCGGCCGACTGTCTCCGCCCACACATGGCTGATCTGCTGGACACTCTGCATGACCCGAACTTACTCAATAAGATCAAGGTTTGTCCGAGTCTGCTGACATTTTACAAGAAACTAAACTTATGCCTGTGTGTCTGACTGTGCCATAGTATTGCCTAAAGAGATACATTTATGTAGACGCCGTAGTCTTTGTCTTAAAGATGGACGTTTCTTTTTTTCTTCTTTTTTAAGATTTAATTAGGTGAATGGATGATCATTTGTAGATGCGTCTAGATGGTGCTAACGCGGATAAATATTTCCAGGGCTCCGTCTCCAAGTCTCTAGTGAACCGGAACTTGATCTGTCTGAACGAGGACACTCTCGGCGCTATCGTGAAGGGCGGGATAGCTCAGTACGTGGCCATGGAGCTGGCGCTGGAGCAGAGCCGGGGGAAGCAGGAGCGGGGGCAGGCGAGCCGGCACATGCTGCCCTGGCTCACCTCCTCTGGACCTGGGCAAGTGTGCTGCTACTTTGTGCCGGAAACTCGCGCGCATTAAGGATGTAGTGAGGGATAAATAATTCTCCATAAGTCAGCAATTCGCATTTCGATTCGACTTTTCACTTCGGCGTATGTACTACACGGCGTATGTACTGAACGGTTAAAGCCGCAAACGTAAACCCCCGACATGCGCAGTCTTCTTTGTACTTTTTTCTCTTATGACATCTGTAGACCCGTCGTTAAATAAAATAATGGGTGGATCAGGTCGCGCGAGGTGGGCGAGTGCGCGTCGCGCGTGCGCGTGGCCGCATGGGTGCTGCTGGGCGCGCTCGCCAACGCGCGCTCGGCGCCGCTCCAGCTGCCCGTGCCGCTGGACGCCACTTGCACGCTCACTGATCACGTGCAGGTACCACTTCCTGTAGCTCACCGCAACTTACCACACATCAATCAAACACTATTACTATTATATAGGCACTATTACTATTATGTACGCACTATTACTATTATATACGCACTATTGCCATTATATACTACTATGCTATAGGCGCCAAACCGGCCACATGTGGGATAACAATAACTTCATTTCAATATCGAAACGTCTCCCGACGTTGTTATACTTTAAGTTAACGGACTGCGATTTGCAATCCAACAAAAGTCCAGAACTACAAGTCATGTTCAATAACTTGACTTGTAGTTTTTTTACTGTATAAAAGAGGACAGACGAGGAACCTATTGACAGCCATAGATAACTGTCATGGAGATGTGTGTCCGCCTTTTCTCCTCCCACACCTCCCAGATGCCAAAGTATGTGTAGGATTTTAGGGGCGGTAGAATGTGAGCCAGAGGTACTGCTTCACTGGCGCAGGACTATTCGACTGGAAATCAGAAGTGTCACCACCTCCTACTAGCTGATAGCTTGAGGCGTGTGGGAGACGAAAACATTAACATCAGCACGCTTCAACTGCAATAGCCCTGCTTCCTCTTGCAGACCATAATGTCGTGGTACGTGGAAGCTGGCAACGTTAGCAGCAGCGGCGGCGGCAACGGGCTGGCAGCGCTGTGCGGCGCCTTCGCGCTGTGCCAGCTATGGTCGCTGTACGCGGTGGGCGCGGCGCGGGTGCCGGGGGCAGAGCCCGCCGCGCCGCTGCTGCTACACTTCTGGTGCAAGCTGGTGCCTACGTTGTTGCAGCTAACCCACGCTTCGCGACTCGTGAGAAAATCATTTGTTTCAAAACTGTAATACATTAGCTGAGACTCGAGCTTACTTGAAAGGACATCCATCTGAAGGGAAAGGTGTGAAAGAGACGATCGATATTTCACACGTTATTAATCCTCATTTTTTCATACCGCGATTAGCGCGTTAGGTCAATTCTCAAGGTGTAAACTAAAAAAAACAACTAAATTGGCTGAACCGTGTAGGAAATATGATGTCACAGACAAATCCACATATACACATTATTCAGTATCGGGCCAGTTAGTATCCCCTCAGGTGCAAGTCACTCTCGACTTTCCAGCAAACCAGGTACTGTTTAGTAGAAGCCGTGATTGAGTTGAGTGTTTAGAAGTTAAGATGCCACATACAGATACACAGTCATTAACTTCTGGCTTGAACTGGTACACATGTCTCAACATCTGGTCTGGTGAGAAACCCAGCTAAAAATATCGTATTTTGAAGCCGAAAACTTGGTATTCATTTGTACATCATAATAATTTTCCAATTTTTAATTATTGTCTGGATAGGCTGTGTGAATTTTTATGTTGTGAAGGGGTCGTCTTACAGCACTGTACAGCAGAGCACCGATGACGCCGACGCTAGACGACCGAAAGGCGTACTGTAGCGATAACGTCACAGGTGCGTATTGCGTGCGTGCTAACAGTCGCGTGTGCGCAGCTGGCGGAGACGGTGAACGTCCACTTCCTCGGGCTGCTGGAGCTGCTCCTGGACAGCAATTCGGCCGTGCTCAACAAGCTGCTGCCGCTGTGGGCGCCCATCCTGCACTCGCCGCTGTTTCTGGTGAGCATTTTGTTAACAGGCCGAGCCTTTGTTGCATCGTAGCGGAATCGGAACACAATGCCGCGGTCGAGTGTCGCGAGGTTTGTGAGTTTCCCGTGCCTATCGAGGGACGAACTGACGTACGTTGAGAAACTATTTTTTGTGTTACTCCAGATTATACACTGTATCTATTGCAATTTTTTTTATGTAAAATAGAACAAAGTGTAAATATGTATATGATCTTTCGCATGTATGATTTTAGTAGGGTCGATAGCAAAATAGTTGGATCATGATTGTCGCGTACTGTCTACACTGCGTGGTCGAGAGTCGAGATGGCACGCGACGAGTAAGCGTTTAGAGCCTCTGTGATTATCTATATAAGACTAGCAGGGCCCCGTGGTTTCATTCGACATGGTAAAATTCGATGTTATCAATTTCACCCCTCTAGGGGTTGAATTCGTAAAAATCCTGTCTTAGTGCTCACTTACGTCACGTAGCAAATTCAAGTACAGCAGCTTCGGCTGTACGTTGTCTGTCTGTCAGTCAATCAGTCGCGCAGTGACGGAACAGTTTTATATATAATATTCTTATAGAACAAGTGAAATTGGGTCCTTACAAAAAATTACATTAGTCTACCATAGTGTATTAATAAAACAATTAGTTACAATGTAAATAGTCCTACGCCTCTCTGTTTAGAGCTAGATTGGACCAATCCTTTCGAAAGAAGTCCAGCTCATCTTCCCGTCGCTAGGCTCGTCGATTATTATTATTAGCCTACCGTATCCCACTGCTGGGCAAAGGCCTCTGTTTTCACGCCTCTCTGTTTAGACCTAGATTGGGCCAATCCTTTCGAAAGAAGTCCAACCCATCTTCCCGTCGCTGACGGGGTACGCCGCGTGGTCGCAGGCCATTCTCAGGACTCGTTAATAATATAGATTTATCTGTCCAGATCTCTACGGGCGTCTCTACAGCCTAACCTAACCAGCTTCATAGATGTAGTGGCGTTAAATGAGTCCTGTGAACGCGAGTGACTGCGCATATTAAATTACGCTATAAGCAGTCCAGTTTCAGACTTTTCAATGTTAATTATTATGATAGATTTTGCAGTAGTTTTCAGTACCACCGTATTAAATAGCATTTGCTCTTTTTATTGGCAG
>JAFELO010000588.1:123606-150144 GCA_017140195.1 Eumaeus atala | reverse complement strand
AGCCGCACTCCTTCTACTTTATATGAACTAGCTGCGGTAAGTGAAGTGAAACTTCGGAAGCGCCAGAGCTAGCACATACTCTCAATGTCTATGTCAAACCTAGTACGAAGATAGTGTAGAGTATGATTCTTGCAAAAGTGATCATTCAACTTTGCATAGATTCGGTAAATATGTACAGTCAACACCAAAAATATGTACAGTCAACACCAAAAATATGTACAGTCAACACCAAAAATACGTACAGTCAACACCAAAAATCGATGACCACATCCAGAATAAACAGCTTAACACTTTGGCGTGTAGAATTACGGTATTTTTTATTTAATTTTAGTTTAATTCAGTAAATAGTTTTTATCTCAATTAATCAAAGACCTCTTGTCTTTGGTTAAATTGTATCGCTGACTATGTGACATTTTAGTCGTGATCAAAAAATATCCTCGTTTAAATATAAACGAGTTTTGTATTTCTTCTCATTTTCATGGTAGGATAACATCATTCAGGTGCTACACACTATATTGTGCGGCTACTGTAAAGCGAGTGCTTCACTAAAAGACAAGCCCGGCGGACTGTGTTGCTGTAGGTCTGTGAAATGTATGTCATGCGTGCGTGCGTGCGTGAGTGATCGTTTGTCATGTGTGTGTTGGTCTTGTAAGGTTTTGAAACATTACAGATCGTAATATTAAGCGACTTTTATCGCTGACTGTACCTACGTGTAACATTGACTAGTAATAACAATGCCAAAAATATTAGTCAGATAACATTATAGAATACTTGTTGTATATTTGTGTATGTTGCAATAATAACTATTTCAAATAAATGTTTGTAAGTACTATTTCTACTGTTTTTTTTTTAATTTTTCATTTAAAGCATAATACAGACTAGCGATTCGTCCAGGCTTCACCCGTTCTTTGGGAATCGCACTATCGATTCTAGGAAAGTCTATAACATACAAACACACAGCTTTTGGAGGCCTTGTTTTATAATGATGAAAGAGAGGGGCCCCTCTCATGTAACATGTGTACCGTCTATGTACCTGTACCGTCGGTATTTTCGAACCGATACGATATGGGATTCTTCAAGAAAAGAGTTTACTTCCATCTTATAGGTCGGCACCGCGCCTGCATAACCTCGGGTCATGCGGATGTATATGGGCGGTGGTAGTACCTACCACCTGCTCGTTTTCCCGTTACCTTATAAAAAACCTACTCGTTACTGCTGTCTTGTCGTGTTGCGTGCATTCTTTATCTTTCCACTCGGACTGGCTTACTTGCTCTACCTATATTATCTCAATGCTACTGTCGCCCAGAGACATACACCACCAAATGTGAACCTGCGTTACTCACCGTACCTTATCCTCCAGTGGGCTGGCGATGATCGATGCGGCTGCACAACAGCAATAACATTGTCCTATACAGGACATTTTTAAATTATAAGGGGGGATACGGGCAGTCAAAGATAAGATTTACGACCATCGCGGCACAAAAGCATCAGCACAATTTACTACATTAAACGCTTATGCATAGCCTTTGGTGAGTATCGACGCCCATAGATTTTGCCTTTTTCACCATTCTTCAGCTTCACCACCTGAAGCACCGCACGTAATGTGTGAGCGAAAGGTTTCTCCCCAGTCGCGTCGGCCCAATTTGGTTGCAATGTAACGCGGCACTACCTCTTACTAAACATGTCGAAATACGCTCATACTCTGGACAATTAAAACTAAGACACAATACATTTGCTCAATACTACACAAAAGCGCCTAACGAACTCGTTCGGATCATTGCGTCCGCCATCGCGCGCTAACATCAAACATGGCGCCGGAGTAGACGAAATACTAATTACTCATTAGTTGTAACATCTGGATGATACAATTGACTGATGACTGGTAGTCATCCCACTGATTTTAAGCCAGTACCAGGGTACTGGCTGGTTACAAGTAACCCGACGGTGCCTGAAGGAGGGTTATGCTTTTATAATTTATACTGTCATGCTGGCTGGTACGACCGGGGAGGTACCTCTCGCTCACACAACTCCAGGCGATATTGTGTGAGTGTTGTGCTGGCTATGCTATCACGTTCGTCCGCTTTGTAAGTAGACCCTGGCTGATCTGTGGTGATGAGGTGGAGGAAGACATCTGCGTAAGCATAAGGTAACCGTGCGGATGACTATGGGTGCCAGTAGTCACGAAAAGGCTCCGATAGCACGTTTGTGCCCCTATATTTTAACGACAATTCAAGGCCAACTTTAGCTGTTGCATGCGAACTACCGCCCTCGTTAGAGAGGGGAAGGGCGAGGACCCGGTCGGCGGTCCCCTCGGACAAGAAAACAATAGTCACTTTAGCTAATCGTAAATAACTATCGGGATGCATCCTACCCATGTGCGGGCAAGGATGTAGATCTGTCCCCCTAGCGACCCTAGATGACCCACAATCTTACCTAGACCGTCGCCAGATGTGTCTTATAGTAATCGATGAAACTGGACTGGACACTTCCGTCAGCATGGACCAGACAAAAAAAAAGGCAAAATGGAACCAGGGCTTGAGCCGCAAGCAAGTGAGGGCCACAACCAGTGTCTGCGATGCAAGAAAATAAATGTTCTTGTAAGTTTGGGCTCTACAATCCAAGTATCTTAAATCCAGCACTGCTTCTGAGCAGAAGAATGAATTAGTAGAAGAAAAGTATTTTTGGAGGTTTGGCCTTACGTACATCAGTACATGAGTGTGGGTAATGAGCAACCATCAACACCTAGAAATATGAATGTGTGATCATTCACTCCATTTTAAAGTTCTGTTCCTAGACAGACCGCACGAAACGCGACATTACAGCATTCACTGGATTATTTACGGTTTTCTGCCAGAGTTCTATATGTATAATGTTGTAGTTAATTATGCAAAACAACTCAGCCTTTTACTATGGAATGACTAATTATGATTACTGACTAAATACTAAGGGTCAATTCATACTAGTGCAGAGTCGAAGCGCATCGAAGCGTCAAATTCCTCACAATCAAAGCGAAGTCGCACGAATGCGCGCGTATTCGCGTGAATTAGCGCGAGAATGCGCTCTTTTTCGTGGCATTAGTGATGGACATCAGTTGCCAGTTGAATTTTTGGACCAAATAAATTAACTTCTCGTCGTTTTCCATTGTGATTCACTTCGACACAAGACTGTTTCCGTCCGATTCCGATTGCCGACTGACCAGACGGCGCGTAGTTCGCCTAATAGCGGCTTGGTTTCGCGCGAATGCGCGCGCACCAATCAGAGTTGCTCGCGCGCAGGCGCGCGAATTTCCTCGGGTGCGCGTGAATTCGCGAGTCTTTTTTTTCATTGGAAGAAACATGTGCATTACATTGTGGAAATAAGGGTGAATTTGCTATATTAAGTTCCGGATTGACGCTTCGATGTGCTTCGACTCTGCGCTAGTATGAATTGACCCTAATTAGTGCATAGTCCGTAATGCCAGGCCAATGACCCTCGAGGACTACACATTACAATACGTCTGTCCGTCCGTACGCAACACTTACAATACACTGATATCCATTGCCAAATCTTTTCAATCAATTGCAAGCCAATAAGCATTATAGCGATGGTTCATTTATTTTTGCAATTTGCCGTTTCACAAATCGACGCGTTGTGTAGTGAGATACATTGCGATCACCATGCATCTAGTTGCGTTAGCTTTACTGGTGCGTATGTCAAGATCATCCTTCGTCCGTCTGGTTGATAACGGATGGGAATGCGGCGAAGGCGCAACACGCAATTTGTACCCCCCTCCTAAAATGTACCAGTTAAAACTGCCTCACACGGCGCCCGACGAGTACTCACAGCATTCCGATGAAGCTTCACAGGGCTGCTCTTCGCTCTCCGGCATAAGTTCAGTTCCGGGAAAATGCTCGCCACTTGACATTAATTTTTATTAAAGGCGAGCAAATAGATAAAAATACAAGGGGTAGGCTAACCTTTTCTCTGCTTTATTTCGTTTAGGCCCGGCATTTCCGCGTCATTCTGGGTTGCGTGAGTGGTGCATGGCGCTGGCGGCACATTATAGTGCCGAATACCCACAAAATACCCACCGTGAATGCCATGAGTGCAGACATTAGTGAGGTGTACCGGAACTATAATCATCAGGACACCTCGACGGCTAGACAGTACCTTTGGGGAACTCCACAGATGGGGTTGTCCCGCACCACATGACAACCCCGCCAACTTTGGGACATATCTGTGGAATGTGAGGTTCCCACAAACCCTCCGCTATTTTTTTTTAAGTTTGTTTATAAATATTCGAATTAAAAATTCTTCATCGTAGTTATTTAACAAGCCCGACGTTTCAAATGATTTACTGCAGTCATTATATTTATCACTCGATCCTAAGCAGATGTTAAATAATTGAATAAATATTGATAAAATTTGTAAAAAACTGTCCTTCAAATTTGCGTTAACTTAAGACATAGTTAGAGGTGCCATGCTGCATTGCAGCGGCATTGGGTCTCTAGCTCACATGATACCGCCGTGAAGTAACATTTTCGATGTCGCGTTTCGTGCTGTTCGTGAGCAACCGGTGGCCCATGGGGGGGAGAGGAACGGAGAGTAACGCTTCGGCAAAGTAATTATTTGAATTTTCATGGGCGTCGATAAACCCAAAAATACTCAGATTAACCGTTTGCCATATATACTATAAAAAAAATTAAAAACTGGTTTAAATATCCGTGGGCTGATTGTCAACTGGCCGAAACGATGAAATTAAAAGAAAAGATAGACAAAGAAAATTTATTACATTATATTCTATCTTGTTTTCAAAAACAGAACTCCAAATTTCATTTTTTTCGAACTATTATAATTTGTGTGAGGGGATCTTCCAATGCCGTAAATTTTCTCAACAATGGAAAGAAATGAAATTGGTGCGGTGATAAAATTTTACGCTTTAAAAATGAAAACAGCAACCCAGATTAAAGTCAAGCTCGACAGTTTTTTAGGAAATACTTCTCCTGCATTGAGTACAATTCACACCTGGGTAGCTGATTTTAAACGTAGGAGACAGAGCTGCGAGGACGCCAACAGGTTTGGTCGTCCAAATGATGTCACGAATCCGGGCATGATCAAAAAGATTTAAATAATCGTTTTACATGATCGCCGCAAATTAAAAAAACGGCAGATAGCAGAGATGGTGAGCATTTCCTCTGAACGCGTTTTAAACATTTTACATCAACATTTGTGAATGAAAAAGCTTTGCGCGCGATGGGTGCCGCGTTTGTTCACTGTTAACCAAAAGCAACGTCGAGTGGACGCTTCGTCGGAGTGTTTGGCGCTGTTTGGGCGTGATACTAACGAGTTTTTCCGGCGTTATGTGACAGTAGATGAAACATGGATACATCATTATACTCTTGAAACAAAAGAAAAATCTAAGCGGTGGGCTGAGACCTGAAAACCTGCGCTGAAGGAAGCAAAAACGGTTCTGTCGACCGGCAAAGTGATGGCGACTGTTTTTTGGGATGCTCGAGATTTTAGTGGTTTATTTGCAAAGAGGAAAAACAATAAATGGAGAGTATTAAGCTTGCTGCAAAAATTTTGTGGAGAAATCCGAAAGAGACGGCCTCATGTAGCCAAAAAAAAAGAAAGTTTTGTTCCACCACGACAACGCACCTGTGCACTCGTCTAGGGTTGCAGTTGCTAAACTCCATGAACTGCGGTTCGAATTGTTAATAGAGGAAACATTTCATCAAACTGGTTTAAATGCATCGACGTAGAAGGAAACTACCATGAAAATTAAAATTGTTTTAAATGGATTATTAAAGTTTTTCTTTGTCGTTTCGGATACTTATCAATCACCCCTCGTATTTACCCCTACAAAACTTTAATTAAATCTAAATAAAATATAGATGACAGTCTCTGTATCGTGATGCATTCTCGTTTTAACGAGTTCAAAATCCCAACGATTAAAGATTGTCACATTGTACACATTTCTATCTGGCCGTTGGGCCATTACCACAGGGGTAACATTTACACAACTGTCTCAAATACTTAACAGTAACATAATTATATAAGTGTAATGTAATACGCAATATATGGGTGTAATTATGTGTAATTAATTAGTATAATAGTGTAATTATAATTAAGATTTACACAGCCACGCAGTGAGTCGGAACTCGACCGGCCTGTTATGGATAATTTAGCTAAACACTTTTATTAATGATACCTAATGAAATTAAGGGGTGGCGGAAAAGCCACGAGGTGGCCCGGCATGGCTGAAGAAATTAAATTAGTATTGCTTAACAATGACCACGTAACAGAAAATGCTGTCTTAAGCATTTGTGATGCATGGCATTGATTGGAGGGAGGGTTAGGGGATCGAACGAGCATTCAGATTGTCTTTTGGTACCACAAACATCCACATAAGTACAGGTTAATACATATGCCTTATCCCCACTTGCCCAATCACCATAATGGATTATTAGGATTAAGCTAAAACGTTATAACAAGTGGTGCAATGCTACATCCGAATTGAGTTGACCGGAAGGTGCCTCTCGCGTTTCGTGCGGTTTGTGAGTAGCCAGTGGCCCAAATTCGGGGAGAATAAAATACTAATTCCTATGCATGTACAAACGCAAAAACGTACCTTTTGAAAATAAGGAAATATCCTGTAAGTCTAAAAGGGGAGCGGGATAGGAGGGCAACGCATCTGCATAACTATTATATGGATGTCTGTGGGCGTTGGTAATCGTCAAAACACAGTCTGCATTTGCTCTTGTCATCCCCCCCTCCCACCAGACTATTAAAAAAAAGCAAAAAACGTTGGCAAGTAATCATCATTAGAGCGTTTAAAAACAGTGGGTAACTGCCACCGTTGAACTGGTTTGTCTGCGTAACTACTAACCAGCTTAACAAATTAGGTGTTATATATATTAAACGCACATAAAACAATCGCACACCTAACTAATGTTCGTAACGTTAAAAAGTTTGAACAAAGAGCATTTAGTTGCCATAAGAACATCATAATTGTCAATTGTTTGGAAAAAAATGCTGTAGGTTATTCCATGCAGCGACAAAAGCGCTTATCCGCTTTAGTTTAATGTCATTGTTGCATTGCATGTTTAGCAAAGGTCACAAAAATGAAATGACATGCTTTAAAAAGCTGGCACTCAAACGAAAACATGAATAATTATGGGTGTTTTTTCCCTTCTCTAAACATGCCTAAGGTAAGTAAAAAAATGCTTGAGTAAGTTTTCACTTCGCAGAAATAAAATTGCTTGCTTTGTTTAGCGACATTGAGCGCCATCTGTGAACAGTTGTAGTATATGGTGGTGGTACTCAACGGATTTTAACGTATGAGGTGTTGTTAGACTTGTCTTTTAATGCGAGCGATACTCACACATAGGTATGTTAGAAATAGGTAGGATAGGTTAGATAGGGTAGGATCCCCACCATGGTTCAAGCCTTGTCCTGGCGGTGGTGCTCAGTAGCCTGGGGTAAACCCAGGCAAGATCCCAACAGAAGAGCAACAGCAGGAGGCGCGTTTGCGCACGGGGCAAGACTCGAGGATGTGAACCTCACCCCATTGCGCTGTCCCAAAGTTGGTGAGATTGTCCCTGTTGTGGAGGAAGCGTCGGTCCCTTAGGGGACTGACTGCCGTCGAGGTGCGCCGATGATGTGATAACGGATCTCTATTTGATCCGTGAACGCATCCTCCGATGAAGTCAAAGAATTGCTAGTTGCTCCGTTCTCTCGATGGCCAGCTCCGACCCTTCGGCAAATAACTAGATGTCGGAACGCCACTATGTCGTCATATTTTTGTTATCAAATTACAATCATATCAAAATATTTTAAGCAGTCGGTATTATTGTTCGGTATTTTAATACCTTGTAAGTTAACGTTGGTTTATTCTGTGCGTTCTACCGCTACGCAGACGCTACAGCGCCACAGCGCTGCATGCGCCACGCTAATGTCTGTATATCTGGAGCAGCTCGTTAAGATAATCCAATATTATATAACACTTGCATTTTCCAATTAAATACGTTATTGGTAAGGCGACGCTCACAGTAGCCTCGGTCTAAGCCTGATGTATTGTCAGCATATGTATATGTATAATCGGATGCAAGTGGCTCTTGGTCGTGGCCTATGGCGCTTTATGGGGGAGGCCTATGTCCAGCAGTGGACGTTGTCCGCCTGATGATGGTGATATATATTTTTGATAAAAAAGGTTTTTATTCAATCGCCTGGCTCAGATGTTGTTAATTTTGCCTAAAACTAATAAATTTTCGTCATCTTAACTCTAAACTTTAATCAATATAAGAAATAGTTATTACCAGCCTTTATTGGTCGACTGCTTAACATAAATTTCATTATAGGAACATCAGGGCAGCCAATTCCTCTAGAGGTACACTAAAATAACATTTGAGCTTATTAACTTATTTAACTAAATAATAAATTAAGATCAAATTTCATGTGTAAGTACCTAATGACCTAATGGGCTGGTCTTTTTCACGGCAAATTTATCGGTTTTGTTTAGATTTAGTAGGTCAGGTTTGGTTTGGAATTCCAAATTCAAATAAATAAATTTCAATTTTAGCCTCGCTTCGTTTACAAATTCATTTGCTTTTCCGTCATTTAACTTTTCTTAGAATTCGTTTTATTCGCGAGATATAAAACTTAAAATAGGTATCGAGTCATTTATGTATATCCACGCAGAACCAACGCTAGAGAAGCAGCTCGAAGGATTGGAGATATGTATAGGGTAGTTCATGCACTATACTGTAAAAAAAAGCCTTATGTTATAAAAAGCTGCCAAGCCCTTTAGGCTGTAGCAGGATACGGCACGACTGGGGCAGTACAACTTGCTCAATTGATATCGCCGTAAAGTAACAGCGTCGCTGTCGCGTTGCGTGCGGTTTGTCGCATCTGCGTAACAATTATGCGAATGTCCATGGGCGGTGGTAGTCATCAAAACGCTCGGATTGGCCGTCTTATGGTATAAAAAAAGTGTAATAAACATAGAAACCTATGCATACATACATACATACATACATACATACATATATACATACATATATACATACATACATACATACATACATACATACATACATACATACATACATACATACATACATACATACATACATACGTACATACATACATACAGATATATACACTATAGGTACGCTCGAAAAACATTACTCTCCTGAGGCAGTGGGGTAAAAAGACTCTTAGTAGTTTACAACCTGGTACATATCGTTCCTTTGGTAAATAGATGGAAATGCTTCTACTTATCTGTCACAGAGCTTAAAAAGAATGGCTTCAAATGTGACGTTCATTACAGTCTAAGTGACCGACGCCCGTAAACAACCGCCTAATTGTAATGCTGTCTGTCGTCCTGCTGAAGGAGACACTTAGAGGGGAAGAGAGAACCCCTCCCCTCCAAGGGCCACGAAGAAGGATTATCAGAGGTACCTCCCGGGCCGCACCTGTCCAATTCCAATGGCAGCATGACACTTCGTCCTACTGACACTTAATAAGTTAAATATATATACGTATATATCCGGGGTAAAGCTTCTGAAACGTCGGGCTAGTTAAATATTTAAGTAAACCGCGATAAAATCTGTAAAAGTAGTTCTATCGTAACAGATAAATAAGTTATTCGTTCGAGGCGTCGGCATTAGGCAACGACCCTAATGAATGAGTAAAAAGTGCGCAGCTTCCCGCAAGATGTCGCATTGTTGCGCAGCGTGCCGTCACGTTGCGTCAGCGCATGGGAACACGCCCAAAACGTGCAACTGCAGCTGGCATTACTCATTATATAACTATATTGAAAAGCATACAACCTGACGGCTGGAAGCACATTTAAATGTGCCTAATATCTAATCACATCTCATACATTAAAATCCTACGAGCCGGTGCGAGGTGGTGCCATGCTGGGCTGCAGCGGGATTAGGTCGCCACGCCGATGCTATCTCTCACTCACATGACGCCGCTATAAATGTTGTAGCGTTTCGTGCGGTTTGTGAACAGCCAGTGGACTATAGGAGTGGTCTTATGGTCCACCAAAGGAGGCCAACGCGTCTGCATGACTCAATAATGCGGATGTCCATGGGCGTCGTCGGTAGTTGTCAAATGGTTAAATCTCGTTTGCCTCTTTATATTATAAAAAAGGCTATAGAAGGGAACATATAACTCTACATACACCGGAAAAAGCTAAAAGTAAAACCCGCAAAGAATTTAAGTAGAAGAAAATAGGAGAAGTAGAAAGTAATAACCAATTTCCCTCCCTGATCAAAAAGGAGACAGTACATGATTACAATACCTTATACCAGAACAGAAGATTCCGCTGGATACATGCGCACATTAATTTGCTGCCAGATTGGTACAGACAATAATTTGTAGTTCATGTTGGAGGTACCTTCATCAAATCATAGTTGCTTCCGGTGTAGTACACTACGTAGACACACGCTATACCTGGCTGCGTAACTCTAGCGCGGTACCGAGTACCACTACGTAGGCACACGCTATACTTGGCTGCGTATCTGTAGCGCTGTATCGAGTACCACCACTACATAGACACACGCTGTACTTGTCTGCGTTCCTGTAACGCGGTTCTGAATACAATGCGCATAACCTGACCAGACTTATAGAACAGTATAACTAAACGTCTGCCTGTCACAAGGCTGTCTCATGAGCCGTGATAACTACAATGAAATATTTCACAAATTCTGTATCTCAGTTGTTGCCATAACAAAAAATACTAAAAGTTGTGATTTTTTAAATCTTTGAAGTACGAAAATTCTATAAGTCGAGAGCCCTCTATGTGACACTAGCTACTGACCCGCAGATTGTGAAACTCTTAAGTCTTTAACAACCGCGATGTCACGTGATACGGAATCGTTTCATTATATTTAATGAATTGATTGCGATCTGCTCGCGACACACATCAGTACACTGTTCCAGTTAGTAGCCGTGTGACAGGTCAACACAATAGTTATGCACACAAAATATGCGCCAAAATAATATTAGTGAGAAGTGAATTTCACAATTGCACAACGTTCCTCGCTTCGTACTTGTCATTGTCAAGGAGAAACTTCTAGCTAAACGTAATTTTGCACTTTTTCTAGTTACATTTCCTAACGGTCTCGTAGGCTTGTCAACTGAAATTTAGCAACACAATATTTTAAACGCAAGCTAATTAACATATTTCATAAGGCACAACTTTTAGAGTTTCGTAGTCAAATGGCAAAAAAGGGAACCATTATAACTTCGTAATTTTCTTCTGACCCTCCAGAGGGAGGGATTCTAACAGAGGTTAGTACATCCGTCTGTCCGTCCGTATAGATCAGACGTCTTTCTCGTATATTAGGGGCCTTACAAGTAATAAGTAAGCAGATTCATTATAATTATTTACCCACCCATCTCCCTTGTCAGCAAAAGTAGGCATAGCGCTTAACTCTATGCTTACGTAAAATTCGTCAATTAATGGACTGTTTTCCTTAAATTATAATTAGAACGTTATAATTATAATTTACTCACTCTTAATCGGTTTCTAATACGCATCTCTTCGGCTTAGTTGATTAATTACGAGTAGTAGCACGGAGACATATGGACACCAATCGAAATTATGCATTTACTTACGAACAACAAAAAGTAGAACTATAATGTAGAATAAAATAGCATAGAATATAACAAATATTAACACTTTCACTTAGTTGTCGGTCTGGAGTGTAGAATAGTATAAATCAAAATAATATTCTTTTCATAATCATTATTCTTAATATTTATTAAGATAAAAAACTAATGTTAGTTATACAATAACTAACATTAGTTTTTTAATCTGTTTCGTATTAATACTATGGACCACGGTCTGAAAATAAATTATTTTATTTCGTTTCGTTTATATATTGCCAGTTAAGTATTCACACGATATATTGTACCCCCAAAAACTATTTTTCTGAATGTGATCAATTATCTCGAAATATACTGAATAGATTTTTGTGCGGATTAGCCCATGGATAGAATGATTTTCGGGGAAGGCTTTTGTGTATAATTTGTTAAAGTGACAATACACCTCCTGATATTCACGGGCGAAGCCGTGACTCATAGCTAGTACTTCATAATACCACCGAAATGTGACAACTAAGGAGGGCAACGCATCTTCACAGTAATTATGTGTATGTTCACTGGCGTCGGTAGTCGTAAAAAGGCTCCGATATCTCGTTTGCCCCTCTACTCAATAGAAAAAAAATTACATGTAAGAAGCCAATGCCGTACACACATTGTGTCAATATTTGAACACAATATTTTGTTGTGAGCTTACTCATAAGAACATCATCTTGATAATTTGTCATTTGTATTTCATCTATTACGTCCATATGACCTAGCTAACGAACGTACATGAAACAATACGCGAAGTCAGCGCAAAAGTTTTGCAACGAGGGTTTGATCATTGTTTTCTATGTTATGTAATTGACAACAGTATGAGTAAAAGCTGTGCTCTCTAATTCGTGAGCGATAGGACGTCTACGTGATGGCTGTGCCTGTGAAAAATCAGCGCTTGTGAAACTGAATCCATAACGGGTCGCGGATGTGAGCTATCTCACGTTTCATCTCGGGCTTAATTGGTTTGTAGCAAACAAGGTGTGCTGTTAGTGTGTTAAATGTGATGGGTGTTTCTGAAAAGTTTTCTTAATGTTGTTTTTATTATATACAAGCATCACCCCGCGGATTCTCCCGTGTAGCTCCCGTCCTATTGGTCGCAGCGTCATGGTATACGGTCTATAGTCTTCCGCGATAAATGGACTCTACAGAACAATATAATTTATCATTTCGATCCAGTTGTTCCTGAGAATGACGAGTTCAAACAAACAAACAAACTCTTCATCATCATAATCTTTATCGGTCCACTGCTGAACATAGGCCTCTCTCAATGAACGCCAAGAAGACCGATCTCCTGCTAATCGCATCTATCCCTGTCCGGCATCCGCATGGAGATTGTCTTCCCACCTGGTGAACGGTCGACCAACACTTTGTTTTCCCAAACGCGGCTTCCACTCCAGAACCTAACTGGCCCATCTGCCATCTGTTCTTATCATTGGTTGACCAGCCAATTGCTACTTCAACGAGCCTATCCGTCGCGACATATCGGATACATTAGCTTTCTGCCTTATGACTTCGTTACGAATTCTGTCGGACAGAGAAACACCCAACATAGCACGTTCCAATAGCCCGTTGAGCTACCGAAAACTTGCGGACCAGTCCTAAATTAAGAGGCCATGTTTCGGCCCCGTGGGACATCACGGGGAGAACGCATTAGTTGAAGACTTTCATTTTCAAGCTCTGGCGACTGGTCTGGACGCCGCGAGAATGTGAATGTGAATGTTACCCAACCCTAAGTTGGGTTCCTTCTCGAAGTTATATCTACCTAATTGCAAGAGTCGCCCGATGTAGACGTGTTCGTGTACGACTCCGAGAACAGCGCCATCGACGTCGACCGACCTGGGGAGCACGTGTTCGTTGGACATGATCTTTGCCTTGTCCAAGTTCATGCTAAGGCCAATCAATATGTCGGGAGGATTCATTTAGGCTGTGCAACATTTCCTGCGAGCTCTCCAACGATTCGGACAACATAACCATATCGTCGGCGAAACGAAGATGTGAGAGGTACTCGCCGTTAATATTTATGCCACATTCTGCCCAGTCTAAAGTCTTAAAGACGTTCTCCAAAGTATTAGTGAACAGTTTAGGGGAAATAATATTCCCCCATCGTCCCCGACGACTGCGTCGATGCTATTGGATTGGCCTATTTGGCCTCCCGGAATCAGAACGGAAAAGCATCGCAATACTTCTACGTATCGCCAATCGACCTGACATCGCTGTTGGGCTTCCAAAACAGCCCAGGTTTCGACAAAGTCAAAAGCTTACTTCTTTAGTCTATAAAGGCAAGGCAAAGTAGTACAACTTGCCTTTGACGACTCTTGTGTCACCCTGGGCTTGGGTCGAGGGTGAGGGTATTCTTAGGCCGCCCCCAAACAAATCTTCAGCTTTATACGTGTGAAAGTGCAAAAAAAAGAAACTCCCCCAAAGTGCTCACCATATCTTGATGGATGTCTTTTGGCGATGGGCCTTTTTTATTGAGGTACTTAATGACTGCACGGTGTTCAATTTCCTCCATTATTGAAAATTGCGTCAAATTGCTTCAAACAAATAATCACAGAAAATTTATATTGTGCAGTATCGGAATGAAACTGCGAAAAATAAATCAATATGACACATACTAACAAATGACGGTAGATTTAAAAAGATGTCATAGCTCCATGTATGTTAGGCAACGAACTTTTAGATCCACCCTCGTATTATTAGTATTGACTAGCAGCGAGCTTTGGTTTATGCGGAAACGTAGGTATTTTCAGATTGTACCAGAAGCTACATCGTCGACGTCGCGTTTGTGAGTAGCCGGTGGCCCGGGGGGGGGGTGATAGGCGGGCAACGCATCTGCGTAAAAATCATGCGAATACGGCCATGAGGGCCGTCGGTCATCAAGGTGTACCGAATGCTCGTTTGCCCCCTTATGCTAAAAATATATATAAAAAAATGTTTCTGGGATTGGCGCTTTCAAATAAACACACGCTGGAAAAACACGGTGATGTGTTACGTACTCCCAATGCATGAGATTACAAAGTATCCGTCGATTCTCATAAGAATCTTCTTAATTAATAGCGAGACTGCTAATGATGGCTGGTGCACCCTTCGGTACTGATCGGTATTGTGCGCTCGTATCGATCACAATAGATGTAGTAACATGCTTTTTATGTACATGCCTCGTACATGCAACAATGAAACGATTACTTTTTAATAATAGTGGAGTGGTTAAGTTGCGGCTACTTCACGCAATGGGTGTCGGGTTGCAATTAGTCTTGCCTAGCGTATCTTAATGTACAACAGATGGCAGTAGCACGACCGCGAAGTTTCAATCAAGTAACATGGTCAAAATTCATATTATAAACTTCAGCCCCTTTTTCACCCCCTTTGTGTTTGAATGAAGGTAACAAGAAAACTATTTTGTCATATGCTAATAGTGAAATGGTAAAGTTGAGGTTAGTTCTCGCTGTGGGTAGCTGGTTGGGTTAGTGTGAAGGAAGAAGAATTGGGGACTAAAGAGCAAGAGGAGGAGCCGCTTTTTGTACCCCTCTTATAAGAAGAGGGGACAAAAGAACAAAATAAGGAGGCGCTTTTACACACGGGCCAAGTGGCGAAGATGGAAACCCCACCCCATTGCACTGTCCCAAAGTTGTTTGGGTTCTTCTGTGGTGCGGGCCAACCCCATCTGTGGAGGTAGCGTGGGTCCCTTAGCGGGCTAACTAGCCGTCGAGGTGCCCTGATGATTTATTGTTCCGGGGCACGTCACCACATGTGGCACATTTGGCACTGCATGGGGATGTATAATGTGCCGCGAGCCCCACATACCACTAGATACCACCCATGGCCGGCGAAGGCGCGTAAATGCGTTTCCCCGCGTCAAGAAGAAAAGGTACTTTAACATCCAATATAAACTTAATAGTTTTGGCTCTACTAATGTAGAGCCCCACCGTTTCAGAAGCTTAGCATGGTAAAATCCCAGACCAGCCCCGCGATTACGCAAAGCCAACATTAGATGTAGCCCGTGAGCCGCCCCCAATTATAAACTGTAACCGACCGGAAAAATATTGGCAAACGAAAATTGAATACAATTGAGCTAATTCTTTAATATCTTGTCTCGTATTGAGCTAATTCTTTAATATCTTGTCTCGTATTGAGCTAATTCTTTAATATCTTGTCTCGTATTGAGCTAATTCTTTAATATCTTGTCTCGTATTTTCGTTTGCCTAGCTTAGGTTATAGTTACAGTCAATTATTATAGGATAGTCTACTTCCTCCTCCCCCCCCCCCCATGGTTCAAGCCTTGTCGTGGCGGTGGGACTTAGTAGCCTAGGGTGAACCCAGTCAAAGCCACTTGAACCGAGGGGGATCTTTGCACCCCCCTTATAGGAAGAGGGGGCTTAAAGATCAGGGAGAAGGAATCGCTCTTGGTACGCCTCTTATAAGAAGAGGGGCCCTAAGAGCAACAGGAGGGGGCGCTTTTGCGCGCAGGGCAAGGGGCGAGGATGGGAACCTCACCCCATTGCATTGTCCCAAAGTCGGTGGGGTTGTCCTGTAGTGCTGAGCAACCCCCTCTGTGAAGGTGGAGTTGGTCCCATAGGGGGCTGACTAGCCCTCGAGGTGCCCTGATGATTGTTGTTCCGGGGCACCTCACCAAGGGCCGGCACTGATAGCACTGGATATTCGCCACTATCATGTGCCGCGAGTCCCACACACCACTGGACCCCACCCAGGGCCGGTGAAGGCGCGTAAATGCGTTTCCCCTCGTCAAGAAAAGGATACTTCCTACTTCCCCGCTGCGCTAGTCTGGTTCGATCACCACGCGGCAATGACAGTACATAAATAACGACACCTTTTCTTCCCGTCAGCATTTTCTTGCACCCACTACTGGCTCTTACAAAAAAATATGTGCCGACTCAGACACGCGACTGGAGCTTATTCCATATTAACGCCAACATATATGCCTAATTGTGGCGCAGATGTGTTGCCATTCATCCATCCCAAAAGTCACCGGCAACCCGAGTACGGCGGACGAGTTTCTCCTATCGTGGCGGGTCATAGATGCCGCCTGCAGCACGGCACTATCTGTGAGTTGGGCAAAGCCGCACGTAGCCCACAAGACGCACCGTGTAATCAGTGAGACCGCAGCTTCTTGCAACACTGTGTGCAATCGTGTCTTCGTTACTGATAACAGTTTTCTTACTTCAAGAAGCCTTAACAGTAGGCTCGAAGCAATGCCGCTTAGGGTTTTAGGTTCTACACTGTCTAGGTCTTTTTTTAAAATACGATCTAGTATTTAGTATAACCCGTGACAGTTGTAGAAGGTCGAAATCTCAAAGCGTCTCCATCAGTCCTCTGTCCAACCGACATGAGAACATCTCATATGAGAAGGAAGTGATGTCATGCATCCTAATTAGGTCCGCACGACCAGATAGGATAGTATGCCTAAAAAATATCGATTGGATTGAAAAATTGGCCTAACCAAGAAAATAGACACAATAAATAAATTATATTTTTATGTTTCTACATAATCACTATCGAGTTCGATGCCCTTTTGCCATCTCCCATTTAAAGCATTTAGACCGTTAGAAAAAAATGATTCCTCCTTAGAGTCGCGTCGTTTGTCGAAAATCTTCGACCTCCCAGTGTCTTTTTAGGTTCGGGATCAGAAAGAAGTCTGACGGTGCCAGATCAGGTGAATAAGACGGATGCGGTAATAGTTCAAAGCGACTGTCGTCGATTTCAGCCATTGATTGCATAGACGTGTGAACACGGGCGCTATCTTGTTGAAACAGGACTTTTCTTCTGAGCATTCCTGGACTCTTTACGCAGTGACTATCAAAGTCTATAGTCTGACCCCTTTCAAGATAATCAATCATAATCACACTCTTCGAGTCCCAGAATACTGAAGTCATTACCTTATTTGCAGACAAAATCGCCCTAGTCTCTTTAGGGGGTGGTGAACCAGGTCTTCTCTACTGTTTTCGATTATCGTTTTATTTCTAGTGTACAGTAATGAACCCATGTTTCGTTCATTGTAACAAACAGATTAAAAAAATCAACTGTACCGGCTTCAAGTAACTCCAAACAGTCACGTGAAATAGTCAATTGCGTCCTTTTTTGTTCAACTTAAAGCGTTTGCGGAACCCACCACGCAGGCACCTTGTGGAAACCCAATTCGTTGACTATAGTGTTTTGGGTTCTTTCATAGAAGATACAGATAATCTCGGCTATCTCTCTAATTTTTAATCTGCGGTCTCCCATATTTAAATAAAGTATTTTTTAATATTTTCGTCAGTAGTGGAAGTCGAAGGCCTTCCAGAGCGGGATTCATCTTTGATACTTTCTACACCACGCTTGAATTCTGCTATCTATTTTTTGACGGAGGAGTAAGACAGATCGGAATCTCCTTAAGTACTGACCATATCATCATGGATAACTTTCGGTGATAGCCCCTTCTCATGGAGGTACTTAATGACGGCGCGCTGCTTGATTTGCTCCATTTGCAGAAACTATGTCCGATGCTTTCTTAAAAAATATATAAAATCCCAACTAACTATCGCACACGTTTAGAACATCACACAATCGACTAGTCTGAAATGCACTAAATAATGTGGGTAGATTTGACTTTTAGATTTGAATGAACTGTTAGACCGAGTACTAGTAATCCACTTTAGTATAATCAAATCCAAAACTAAACATAACAGCTCAGGACAGCAAGATATAGTGAGTACTGTTTGGTTTAATCGAACCACTAAGAAATTATATTTTTTCGGGTACTTTTAATAAGTTGTGACGTCAGGACATCTCAGTCTACCTGTGATGTGTGGTTGCTGTAAAACTTCTGAAACCTCGGGCTAGTTAAATAATTAAATACAACAACAACACATCATCACGCCAATTCCCTTACGGGGCAGGCAGAGAGAACGGAGCGCCACATGTCACGATCCTTACATACGTGACTTGCATTCTCCACTTTCATAACTCTCTTCATACAAACTCGCCGGTTGCGAAGACTCCGAACACCACCTTCGGACATTACCCGAAAAATTTGATTGTGACATAAGTCAGTCTAAGTCTTCCCCGGTACCTACATCCTGCCACATTCGCATTGTATATCTGTTTCGTTAACCTCTCGGTTAACGAAGCATGCCCTTTCTCATGTTAACAATAAAATAATTAAATAAACAGCGAGAAAGTTCGTAAAAGTAGTTGTCATTAAAAAACTGCACCGAAATTGAACATATAGCGAGTTTGTGTGTTGTGTGTGTGAGTGGTAATGTAGTAGTTTTGAATGAATGTTTGCAAAACCGACACTAATTAGAATTTAATATAATACTATAGATATATTATTCATCTCTTCCGAATTTAAAAAAGAACATCACTTTTTTCAAATACTAATATTAAATACATACTAATTGAAAAAAATGCGATTTTATTGCCGGATATATCGTTATTTTTTTCCGGCATATTGGAGGCCAATATCGATATTTTTATAAGTATCGACATTCCGGTCATGATCCTCACGAAAAGTCAACCATCGATAACATTGATAACGCGGTTTAACATCCCTGACTCACGCTCCGCCGAGTGGGGAGGTGTTCCACTGAACAAGATGGTAATAGTCAATTAGTTGTTATAACACTTTTACTGGGGTCAGCTCCCCTGCCGACCCCAAACCTAGCCGCCCGACGAGCACTTATATCCGATGAAGGCACTCCAAAAATAGGTTTCGAATACTCACCACGCCAAGCTTCGGAGCTTCTATACAATAAAAAAATGTTTCCCAAATGAAATGGAATGCGAAAACGAGAGCAGAAGTCACGAAGTGAAGCCTCAAGGCTCCTACGCAACTTATAATAACTATCTTTAAGCTATTTGGTGACTTTGAACAAATTCATTTACAAAACAAACCGCCAACATTCATTACGACTAAATTACAGTGTTTTAAATTTAAATATGAAACGAGCTTTTAGTTTTTATCAAAGTATCTTAACTGTGGAGGCCGTGTTCGGGGTGGTATAGTCTAGTCTTTCTATTGAGTATCATTTTGATTGCGCTGGGGTTATATGGACCTACCCTAATCACATCTGTGTGGAGCGATTCCTCACTGGCTCTCTTCGCCAGCCCACTATTCCCTTTCTGCGGCCTAGTACAGTCACAGAGACAGGGGTTGTTCGGCCTCGTCAGCCCCGACTGTACGCGTCGTTGCATATCCTTCCTCTTCGCGTGCCATGTATGCGTCATTGTCCTCAGTTGTCTAAAACATTTTTTCATTGAGATCAAATCCTGGTGATTACGTCAAGCTGGCTTTTATATAAGTGTTTATTTAGTTATTTTTTAAATACTTTTTTACAGTTCTGTGGTGATGGGAGTATCCATTAAAGGTGAAATTGTGGTGCTAGGGGAACAGGCCCTGCTCCTTTCCCGCAGATGGTAAAGATGCATCCCGATTGTTATTTAAGATTAGCTAAAGATATTATTATTATTTTGGCCGCGGGTAGCGGGTCCCCTAGCCCCCTTCTCTCCATGGGGACAGCTCACGCGTGGCCAAACTTGGCCTTGCACTATCGTAGGGGTTGGAGGAGCTTGTTGAGTTAACTTCATGATTGGGGGATAGCCGTCCCCCCTTCCACCATGGGCGAGTGAGATGACTCGCGCGCGGACGTCGTGGTTAATCTAATCGGTATGGCTTGATTTAAAAGCTTCTTACAGTGACTGATAGCGCATTTAATGAATGTATTGAATCAGACTGCGGGTAAAGTAAAACCGCGGCTCGCGCTAGTGATAAATAAACCAACAAAGGTCGACGTGATGACAAATGCCTCAAAATTCGAAGGTTCCTGACCCTGTGACATACGAGGCCTTTAACACATTTGTGCAATGCTGCTGATGCGTATGAAGGACTTTATTAGCTATAATCAGTGTCAGCCTGTCTGTCTGTATCGGATACGCATCTCTACGCGTTGTGATTGATAAATATTGATGCAATTCGCTATTAATTCTAGTAAAGTTGTATTAATTCTAATTACATGCATTTCCAAGACAGACTAGCTACGCTCTAAGGTTTCACGTACGCTCTAAGGTTCAAGGTTCAAATTTACACTCATCATTTCATATCCCTAGGCTTTGAATTCAATCAAAAATCCTTTTTGTAAAGGATTTTTGAAAATCGGTCATGAAACCAACATGTACAATGTTTTTTTCATTTCATCGAGCCAATAGTACCAGTAGATCAATCATCCAGCTCCATCCATCCATCCATCCATGTTATAATTATTTCCTTAACATTCTCCGACTGACTGACCCAAGCAATCATTTGATTAAATACTCGTACATGCTTAAGCGAAAGGTTGAGATCGAAACGTACAGACTAGACATTACTTATGCCCTAAAATTTGCTACAATTTATCAGATCCGTTATACAGCAATTGTAGGGCTAAAACAATTACTACTTAATACTTCGCGTTCTCTATCTTTGAATAAAAAATGACTAACATTGTGTGTCTATCCACACGTTAGAAACCTTAAAAAAGCTTTAGGATGCATTAAAGAAACACCATACACCTCGAAGTTCATAAATCAGGCCACCAGATGTTACGCACGGTGCTGATGGGAGATAACGTTACTTTATAGTGATTAAGGCACAATGGTAGAGAGTACTGCAGTGGAGTGCTCGTGTAATGACCATAAAGTACAGGCTGGCTTTTTATATCGACTAGGTAATGCAGTTTTTGTTATGTTAAACGTTGCCAATCTAGGTGCCGATGTGTGTATTTTCATCCGTAACAAAAGGCTTAACTAGGGACACCCCTCGGTAATGTTTTTGTTACGGATGAAAATCGTCGCTAACTTTATCCCTGGAACATACATACATACACACAATCAGGTACACTCCTCATTGTGGTTGCAGTATATAGTATAACCGATTTTTTTGTAGAATTGGGGCAAACGGGCAATCGGAGCCTATCTACGACTAAAGACACACATGAACATCCACATAATTACTATGCCGATGCGCTGCCCTCCTTTCCCCCCTCCGCACGAAACGCGACACTGAAGATGTCACACTTTATGGCGGTATTATGTGAGCGAGACGTACCTCCCCGGTCGTGCCGGCCCAATTCCGTTGCATAGGAGGATGTAGTATCATACACCATGCATGGCATCACTTCTTCCTAAAGTGTCTTGAATATTTTTTTCGTGCGGTTAGTGAGTAGCCGTTGGCCCGTCGCGTGGGGGGGCGGGATGATAGGAAGGCAATGCATCTGCGTAACAATTAATCGAATGTCCATAGGCGTCGGTAGTCATTCAATGCTCCGATTACTCGTTTGCCCCCTTATGTCACAAAATTACTATTTAGGTTAGCATAACAAATAATTTATTTTCCTTAGTTTGCTCTACCTCTTCCTTTAGGCAAAGAAACTTGGTTGTAGGATCAAGTTAGGTTTAGCCGCAGAAACAGGGTACAAACAGAAATTTTATAAGTGTTACAGAAAAAGTCTGATACAGATCTAATGTGTAACACTTATGTTACAGTTGCTAAGGTGTTTTTGAGTCCTTGCGTACAATATCCGCCCTGCGATTCACTTCCATTTTAATATACCTACTGATTTACGTTCCATTAGAGGTGTTTTAAATAATGAAAATCTCAAAATTTTATAAAATGAGTTATAAAATTCGGTATAAAAAATATTCAACCTTACTACAACAGTGCATTATGGAGTCCCAAAAATGTGTAATATGAAATATATAAATGACCCTAAAAAATGTAAAGCGTCATGGGACACCATTAGAGCCTGTAATAATAGCACTTTGAACACGTGTACTATAGAGAAAATTCACGTAAATAACACAGTTACAACGAATACTATTAAAATAGAAATGCAATTTAATTCTTACATATTGGCTTATCTAATTATAGTAATTCTAACAATAATAATTTCGAAAACGACATTAACTATTTCAATAATAATTTACCTCTAAAATTTAATTCAAATAATATTAACTCTATGTATTTGACACCTGTATCCGAGTCTGAGACATTAAACATTATTACTAATGTTAAGAATACTAAGTCAACAGGTTATGACGTGTAGTCAACAACTGGTCACGCCTTTAACTCATGTCATAAATCTATTCCTGACTGAAGGTAAATTTCCCACCCCACTCAAGTATTTAATAATCAAACCAATTCATAAAAAAGGTGACAAATGTGAGATGGGTAACTATAGATCTATCATAATAATACCTGTCATGTCAATAATACCAGAAAGAGTTAAGTTACAAAAAAATAGCAATTTCTTCACAACCACAAATATACTAAGACATGAACAATTTGGCTTAAGAAAAAGTAGATCTTACAACTCATGCTTGCTTCTCCTTAATCTCCATTGCTGCTATTAAAACCATATGTGAATCTGTAAATCCTAAAGCCCCCCTAGATGCAATATCATTAGGCCTCATAAAGGCTTTTGATTATGTTTCACAAGAAATTCTTCGGAATGTACTTTACTCCCAAGGGGGTACAATAAGAGGGGTCGCAAATGATTGGATTAGGAGCTACCTTTCAAATCTTCAACATCCTGTAGAAATTTGTGAAATAAAAGATAAATTTAGAAATACACACGGATTCCCTACCTAATCAATAGATTAGGAGTGCCCCAAGGCTCTATTTTAGGGCCTTTACTATTTCTAAGTTACATTAACGACTTACCCACCATTATTAAACATGACTATATTCTTTTTGCTGATGATACAACTATTTTAGCAAAAAAATATAAACTACCAACGTGAAGTAAACACTACATTAGACAGAACAACAAATTGGCTTAAGCACATAAATTTGACTGTAAATGCAAATAAAACAAAAGTCATCCAATTCAATGCACATCACGCTTTTCGGGATAATATCGGAATCTTGTACGAAAATAGCCCTATTGAAGAAGTGGATTCAACTAGCTCTCTAGGCATACAAATAGACCGCCATTGCTCATGGAAAGAACACATAAATAACTTAGTATTAAAATTGAAAAATTCGTTAATGCTATTATAAATTCAGGTAAAACTGTATCAACTAATGCATGCGTTATTGGCATATCACGGATATGTGTCCTCCTTATTAAGATATGGCCTTTTAATATGGAAAAAAATCAGTGGCTATAATTTGAATTTTTACGGCGGTGGTCATAATTAGAATTTCACACCTTCCTACTAAAGTCTAGGCCGTGGCACTAGTAGTGTTGCCAACCGTACATTAACTATTGTACATTTACGATAATTGTATGTCTACGTACGGTGTACGATAGTGTAGTGTCTGTTACGGCCATGGTTCGACCATTGCCTCGTCTTGGAATGTGAACACTGGGTTAGCCTACTAGGAACATAACTGCAAGATAGCGGCAACTGGAAATGCCGGTCTTACCGGTCCTTAGGTTACGTTCTTTTTCCGGACCTGAACTTAAGCGAAGTGAAGCTCAATACAGCATCGACAACTGGTTTCGGTTAAAAGTAATGCATAAGAAGCATCTATGTGTTACTGACTATACTATAAGAATAGCTAGCTAGGCATCTTTAAATATATGTTTGTTACTCAAGGGGGGAGGGGGTTAAGAACCAAACGGAACCTTCCGACAACTACCGATAACCGCCACCGACCGTAATTTGCTATTAGACATCCTTGTTATTGTTGTCATGCAGTTGCGTTGCCCTCCACTCATCCCCACTATATGCTACCCTTAAGCCGAACGAAACGCGGCAGCATATGTGTCACTTTACGGCGGTGTCATATGAGCGAGATCTCCCCGGTCGTGCCGGCCCAAATCCGCACTACCTCTTACTATTAATTTGACTATTATCAATAACTATTAATTATATTACTATCTGAAACTATTTCCTGTTCTCCACCCCATTCTACTTTCAGAAATTTCTTAACTATGTCACGTAAAACTCTTAGGTATAGGTCCCGGCAAGGAAGTATAGCGCTGACCGTTATTGCACAGTAAGAAATATGGTATCGGAGGGGCGAGAGCGGGACGTGGAAGGATCACGCGTGTAGGGCGGGTTGTGATTGGTTCTCCAATTGTACACAAGCGCAGCTAACCCCTTCGCTTATCACTCGGCGCTACGTTTACCTACCGGGGCTTTATTGTTTTTAATTCACCTCGAACATTAAATCTTCAAAGTTGTTTGTTCGTATTTGGCACTATTTATATGCAATGGTTTTCTACGCAAAACGAAATATAAACTTAGGCTCATCCACATGTTTTACGATTGCAAATATCCCAGCATGGAGTTATGACAATTTACTCGTAAATTAATAATTAACAAGATACATAATAGTTTTATTATTAAATGTTTAATGGTTTTATTATTGAATGTATATAGTTTTATGTTCATTAAGGCTAAGTACCATTTATCTAGCCCAGGTCATCTGAGTAGCGGCAGTGTGAACTGACGAAGTGTATTGTTGCGAACTTTGCAATAACGTTTTAAGTAACAAAGGGAAACGCGTCATCGGCGTCATAACTACTACATTAAAGTGTTATAAAACTAATTACTTTATTTAGATAACAGTTCAATGTGTATTTAATGTTCATTGAAAGTTGTGTTCAGTAGACGGCTATGGGTTGATGTTGAATAAGCTTTTTAAAGTGGAACAATTACTGTATAAGGCAAAAGAGGACAAGAAATTTCCATATTTGAATATTAATGGGCGTAGTTATTCACCCAATGGCCCCAATTCTCGTTTGTCCCTCTCAGCTATAAATAAATAATTATTTCTACCTGCGTGAACTTCGATTTTCCATGTGTTTAATATATTATTTGTCTCTATGAAGTATAGAATATAAAATTCTTTCCTGGTCCAAACTTTACTAATTATGCGATATACGTTCACCGGGAGACTAGTATATTTGTATAAATATTATGTTGGGATATTTCTTTGGGATCTTTTTGCATGCTTTCGCCAACTATTTTTGCTTGCTTTAGCCAATTATTTTTGCTTGCTTTTGCCAATTGCTTAGAAGACAAAATGAAGGAGCAGTTGGAGTCTATAGACGACTATGATACTGTAGACATGTTGCCTCCCGAGGACCAAACGAAGCTCATAAGCGTTGCGAAACGCGACAGCGCAGCTGTCACCTTAATGACGCTTGCGGGCGACAGGTGGCCCGTGATCGCGCCGGCTCTTTTCGGCGGCAATGCAGTATTAGCACTATGACTGTACTTTGTGTTTATTTATGTAGTTTATGTTAAGGATTTTGTTATAAAACAGTAAAAAATACAATAATAAACTCAAAATGTTACCTGCAAGTACAAACAACTATGATGCCATTTTTATTTATAGCTTGAAGGGTTCTTGCTCACGAAACACAACCTTCACTTACATTTGGATTTGTAATGTCTACTTATATATATGTAGTACGAGACAGTGGACATGCCATGATAATAATGACTATATTTGCTATTACAAACACTCTCATATCGGTATACATATCTCTGTAAATTTATGGGCAAACATCTGTAGTGAACACACAAGTGGCCATAGAACACATACCTCTCCAGTAGTGTCGGTCCGTCCTGCCTGCAATGTACCCTTCAGCATCATCATTTAGCAGCAGCAGCCCTTACCAGCACAGCTGGACATAGGCCTCTCTCAATGAACGCCAAGACGACCGATCTCCTGTTACTCGTATCCATCCCGGACCGGCTACTGAATGGAGATCGTCTTCCCGCCTGGTGAACGGTTTCCCTAAACACGGTCTCCACTCCAGAACGTTAGTGGCGCACCTGCCATCTGTTCTTCTGAGTGTGTGACCAGCCCATTGCCACTTATGATCCTACGTCTTACTAAATATAAGTAATAATCATCAAATTGGAATTCCTTTAGAAAAACATTTACAATCCGAGACAAATAATCATTAATTT
>JAFELO010000588.1:109290-119535 GCA_017140195.1 Eumaeus atala | reverse complement strand
GGGCCACCGGCTACTCACAAACCGCACGAAACGCGACACTGAACATATCATTTTACGGCGGTATTATGAGAGCGAGAGGTACCTCCCCGGTCGTGCCAACCCAATCCCGTGCCGTAGGAGGATATAGTGTCATGCACTGTGCATGCATACTGCAGCGTTAAACTGCACAGCACGCGACAGCATAGGTAACTATGCGGCGGTATCATGTGACGGAGTACCCCGCTTGTGCCGGCCCAATTCAATATCTATTGTATTGCACAATAATTACTTATTGCTTAGAACGCAACCGTCACCACCTTACATCACTTAGCTCACCATATACAAAAGCTACCAAAATATAGTATTATATTAGTGTCATATTATTAAATACGAGTATATCATACAGCAAGTTCAGCGCTGCTCGTCAACCGGCTGATGGTGACGTTGATTAGAGTCACGTCATGCTGCGTTCACCTCTTGAATGCCTCTGAAGCAAACTCAGGTAGGTACCTTGAAAATACACGTAGCGCTGGTAGGGAAACACTGCTATAAGACAATGACGACGCCCGCACACATCAGAACACTCATTAACCAGGATCACGAAATGGGGGGGGGGGGCATTTCGGGATCCTGGTTCTTTAAAATCAGACCAGTTGGACTTGCGCGCCGACGATTCCGTACCCAATAAGACTGAAACTAGCAAAATTATATTGGCGAGCTCTTAAATAGCTCATGCCACCGGTATTATACGAACAACAGTGCTCGCGCTCGTACGGACTGCAATGCTGCAAATACCTTTTTAACATTAGAGACACGAATAAACAATTGGAGCCATTTGATGGCTACTGACCCCATCTCTCCAATTGACCGCCGGGTACACTCAAATCTCACAAAACGCCACAGCATGTCACATTGCGGTGGTATCGTGTGCGCAAGAGGTACCTCCCCCCTCGTGCCACCTCAATCAGGGTGCAACGCAGTGTAACTCTTACAAAAACAACTGTTTCACATCACCGGCAATACATTATCAACAGCAGAAACTTAACGTAACATATAAAATATGCTTAACTAACCGCCATATACTAATTACATTGGTTGGATGGCTACAATTACACTTTAATGTATTCACCGTATTAACGTTACATAAGTATTGAGTCGTATTTGAAAACGATCACGTCACGTAGGGGTGATGTGGTAGTTATTGTGGCGACTGGCCTGAAGATAACTCCTGAAGCAAAGAAAGGAAATATTTAATGGGGAAAAAAGTAAGAACTGAATGATGATGTTTTTTGAAACGTGCTTGTTCCACCGACCATCACACTGTGCTGCTGCTACTCCAGATTCCATCGACAGCGGCTGTCGATCCTGGAGACACTAGTGACCCTTTGATAAAGTTTGCAAAGGCGGTCCGATGGAAATGCCATGATTGCCTTGGGACCCTCGACGAATTTAATCAGAAGAAAACGGCTATGAGTAGAAGAAATGAGTAAGAGAGAGTTGTAAAGAAGAATATTGAGAAGAAATCGGACTCCCATGAGCAATCAACCCACTTTTGTAAGTGAGACATGAACATGAATGAACAGCTTTTTGTAGGATTCAGAAGGTTTCGAGCAGTTTTGTGGGATTCAAGGAGCTCTAAGAAATAAGTAGAATGACAGAAGACAACGCTTCTGCCAACCCTTTGCTTGCCGGATGTTTATTGGCGTCAGCTCTTATCAGTCACTACAGATATATCACGCCATAGGATCATCGTAGAATGATGCTGAGAATTTGAAATTTAATTTATTTTTAAAAAAGCTCGAATTCAAATTTGTTGCAATTTCTTGTGTTTATAGAAGGCGTTAATTGTAACAAGTCTCCTTTAACAATTGCAATCTGAACCCACGACCTTGGGGGCCATCCTCACTTTCTACCACACTCCTATGACATTAAGCAAGCCGTTCATCCTTTCCATTTGGCCCATCGAAATCGGCTTGTCGTACATCGAAGCATCTCAGTGCAGTCCCAGCCGCGGCTCCGCAAGCGAGCGCACTGTTACGGTACTAAATTCACTTGTATTTTATGCGCAGATGTACAGACAGACATATCTCCAATTTAGATACAATTTTAATTGCGGATTGTACTAATGTAACGTTAAAAAAATCCGATCTTAATTATTATTTGCGTAACCAGCCTCTTAGCCGTGGGAATTGTTTCTTTATTTTTTACATGTTATGAGTGAATTATACAACGCCAACTTTAGTTGTTCCAACTAGTTAAGAAACAAATTTATGACGTGTCGAGGCGGTATATCGACCGTATCCCATATTTTTTTTTATTATTTTTCATTTTATTTTGTTAGCATATTTTTTTTCGTTGTAAATATATTTTGATAAAATTCCACAGATTCCTCAGACTGACTGTACATCTTAAAAGTGTTTTGAGTGTTTTTGAGTGAAGTGTGTCCGGAAAATTTTGGGTAAGTGTTTTTATTACTTATACTGTTTTTATTCTTAATTTCGATGCAAGCGTATTTTTTACGCAATACAAAAGGACCGTCCGGGTATTTCGGAACAATAACAATAATGCAAGAATTTATTTATGTTTCATCATCACAATCACGGACCGCTATCGAAGGTCCCGCCACAAAGTTAACGCACGCGGACTCAGATACAATCGTGATACTGGTTTTTTAAATATCAACAATTTTAAATGTCTCAGATACGAAAATACATTGTAAAGTTATATACGTCTCGGTAAAAGTTATTTCTCATAAACCTTATTTCTTTTTAAACGATAATTTTTACAATTTTTTTAAGGAAATGGTTTTATAACCTACATGGAAAGTGTCGCTATTTTTTTTTAATAGTCATATTGTGAGCTGACTAATTCTTATGGCAGTCGTGTTATGACAGGGTTGTGACAAAACTGATTCCTGACTGTGTCAGGAATGCCTGCCTGCATTACAGGTGGATTAATGGGAGGTACCTCTGTTCCACATACGTCCGGCATGAGCCTGTACTGGGGTAGCTTCTGTGTAATGCCAGTAAGCTCACAAGCTAGGGAACTACCGTTTCATTTTAGTAGTACCCATGACAGCAAAAATGTTTCCCGTGAAGTTCCCTTCTATTTTTCTATAGTATAGGGGGACAAACCAGCAATCGTTGCCTTTTTACGACCACCGACCATCCACATAATTAGTACTGAACTAAACTAAAAGTTTTCGGTGAAAGCCCCGTTGTAAAACTCCTACTGAACTAAAAGTTTTACAACGGGGCTTTCACCGTAAAACTCTCCATGTTGTCTGATAAAATTCAATGAGGGTTCCCAGAAACGGCGCCCACTGCTTCCCAGCGCAGCTCTAAGTTTGGACGTCGCTGTCAGATGTAACAATTATGAGTGCACCATGACAGTTCACCCTAAAGATTGATAAATCCCGCGTCTGTTATAAGTGCCGTGCATTGCAGGGAAATTAGACCGGCGCTGACGGGAGGTACCTCTCGCTCACATGACACCGCCGCAAATGAACAACTATTATGTCGCGTTTCGTGCGTTCCATGAGTTGCCGGTGGGAAGAGAAGAGTAAAAAGGCTCCGATTATTCATTTGCAAAATGCAGCATTGCGGCCAAATTGAGCCGGCGCTACACTGATCCGTCGTTTACATGTTGCCCCCACAAAGTGACGGCTGTGATGTCACGTATCGTGCGGCGCCTGTGGAACCAGCTGCCGGTCTTGGTGTGTTTCTGACCTGATACGCTATAGGGTTCTTAAAAAAATGGCACACACATGTGCAGGCGTACATTTTCAGTTTATTATGATGTTTTTGTCTTTAATATCCCGCCCAGGCGATATATGTTTATAGGCGATATATATTTACATTCTATAATATAAACCTTAGACATCAAATAATTCTTAAATCTGTTACAGAATTAAATATATTTCCGTTGTGTGGTGCCTGTAACACTACACTTTACGACACTTAGAACAGGACTAGACGTGGTGCAATTAAGTCCACAGATATTATTATTATTATTATATAACATCCGAGTAAAATATACGAATATAGTAAACCGAGTAAATCAATTTTTTTTATCTGTGTTGTATTAACTCACCTCTCGCCCAATCCGTGTTTTTAGGACACCGGGAAGAGTCCTTTAGGTTTCCTTGACAGACGGAGGACAAAGCGATCCTCGGGAAATCGATCTGCGGGAAAAGAAGGGGTCTGTCCTTCTATCGTCTCCCTAAACATGAAGACACAAAAATCTTCGCTAGTCCGAAGAACTGCGGCGGGAGCAATAGCGCCGTCAAGTAGTAATAGGTCCATTAAAAAAAAAACAAAGAGATCCTCTATATTCCGTTTTTAGTTTTATGGTACAGAACCCTAAAACGTTCTCATTACGTTGCGCATTTACACATTTTCATTTATTCCAAAAAAAAAAAAATACAAACATTTGTGCTTACAGTTGTTATTCTCGCCAAACTGTTGCGTTTGTTAGATTCTATTCTAACAAAATATTTCCTAACGAATACAAATACTTATAACTACTAATTTGACTTTTTAATTAACTCAATGTTACGTTTACAATAAACAGTATTGAATTAAAAGGAATATCAGCTATTCTTTTTTAGATTATTACTATAATTATATAGGCATATGTATACGTACTCGTATGCCTAGTGAAGATACTAGACATACGAGTACATACCTATGCATAAAGATAGATATAGATCTAGGATTACCTCAGTAGAATTATATATCACGAAAACGTATTGTTATGACGATATTGCTATAAAATACAAAGTGTATTTAAATATTCACAAATTACTTTGGTTGTGTAACTACATTAGCTACCGCGTATCGTCGCCTGTACCGCAGAGGTCGTAGACAAAAGGCTTCAACCAATGCGTACTCCCCGTGATGACCTACGGGGCCGAAACATGGCCTCTTAATTTAGGACTGGTCCGTAAGTTTGCGGTAGCTCAACGGGCTATTGAACGTGCTATGTTGGGTGTTTCTCTGTCCGAAGGAATTCGTAACGAAACCACAAGCCAGGGAACTAAAGTATCCGATACCACGCGGAGAATCAGCTCGCTGAAGTGGCGATGGGCTGGTCACACACTCGGAAGATCAGATGGTAGATGGGTCACTAAGGTTCTGAAGTGGAGGCCGCGTTTAGAAAACGAAGCGTTGGTCGTCCCCTCACCAGGTGGGAAGACGATCCCCGTGCAGTAGCCGGTCCGGGATGGATGCAAGTAGCATCGGTCGTCTTGACGTTCATTGAAAGAGGCCTGATGTCCAGCAGTGGACCGATAAGGGCTGATAATTATGATGATGTATGGTTAGCTACCGTGACTACTAGGTATTTTACTATAGGGCAAACGAGAATCGGAGTATTTTAACATTTACCGACGCTCTTAGGCATCTGCACATTTATCGTGTTGCCCTCGTTTCCTTCTTCTCTCCAATGGGCTGAATTGATTCCTATCATATAAAAATGAACTAATTTTAAGTACTACCAGGAATCACTTTTACGTTAGCTGTGTCCCTCGACTCCACGTGCTATTTCATACCAACGGAACCATTCCTTTTTTTAAGATTTTATCTTATTCCAAACTGATATCTATATATGCGCTAAATTGTAAACCTGTCAGTAAATCTTAGCACAGGTAGTGCCATGCCGCATTGCAGTCGAAATAGTATCGCAAATTTTCGTTTGGTTTCGTGCGATCTGTAGCCGGTAGCACTTTGGAGAGAAGGTGGGCAGCTGCGTAGAAATTACGTGGATGTCGTTAGTCATCAAAGGCCTCTGACCGGCTCGTTTGTCCCCATAGGTTGTAAAAAATCCTTTGAAATTTTTATTAATTGAATTATGATTATTATACAGTCAGTCATGAAAAATCTTGTGCGGCTCCTAATAATTATCGAGGTCATGGATACGTTAAATAACTACAGGTTAAACAAACGCCGATTGTCGCTGGACACGTGATGGGTTACCAAGCGTGGAGTTATGACTCCGTAACTCGCATGAATTGAGCACACGCTGGTGGCAGGTGACGGCGCCAGGGGCGGCGCTCGTCTGCTCCGACACTCATTGTGGCTCCCGACACTGTAGTTCTTAGTTACTCGTGCGATTCCTGAAAATTGCATCTCGAAATCGACAGGTCCAACCTTCGGCAATGAGTAGCATGCTAAATCGCGTAAAATCGTTTAAAACATGAGTAAAACTACAGGTCACAGCTATACATAGATATGTATACCGCCTCACATAATACCGCTATAGAGTGACATCTTCGGTGTAGCTTTTTGTACGGTTTGTGAGTAGCCGGTGGCCCGTGGGGGGTGTGGAGGAAAGGAGGGCAACGCATCGGCATAGTTACTATGTGTATGTTCATGGGCGTCGGTAGTGGTAAAGAGAATTGCTCGTCTACCCCCCTATTCTATAAATTAAAGAAAAATAAAAAAAACTTCATTTATTTGTATTATAGGAGGACAAACGAGCAGTCGGATCTATTTCACTACTACCGACGCCCATGAACATCCGCATTATTACTATGCCGTTGCTCTTCTTTTCTCCTCCTCCTCAATAGGCCACCGACACGTGACGGTTGTTCCGATATATTTAAAACAGATTCCCATCACATGCGTAGTACTCGGCATATTGAATCACAGAAACTATGCGAGCGTATGGACTAATTACCGCGCGGTACAAGTGTATGAGCGGGCGCGGTTTAGAATCAGCACCAGTGGCTCCATTCTCCGCCATTTTGCTGTAAGAACTAACGTGTGCAGCTCCTCGTTATATCGTAGCCTGCTTTACATGCGCGCAAACATACTATAATCTGCCCTGAAATACAACTCATTCTTTTAACAAGTCGATGATGATAACAAATACATTTCTTTATTAAGAAGGCGTACTTTATGCCCCCTTTATATTTTAACACGATAGCGTAGTCATAATATGGAGATCGTGTTATGTGAGCAAGATATATTTATCCGTTCACTATAATTATTGAAATTTGCACAAGTATTCTCCTTTCCTTCTCCCATCCCATGGGTTACAGCAAACTAACGAATCGACACGCGTCAGCGTAACTGACACTTTACGGCGATATGAGCGAGATGTACGTCAGCGTTGGGGGCTCTATCTTTTGCAGTATCTCTTGAAGTACCTACCCACCTGCAGTCTGTTCTCTCATGGCGCGGACCGCGGCGCTCGTGTCGCAACCTCTGTTTACTTAGATCATCGCGGCGGAGTGACCTTTAGGGAAATTGACCCAAGTGCCCCTTCTCTTTGCGATTATAACACTAGTTGTGAACCGCGTCAATTTTTTTGTTACATTTGACTCATTAATAGTTCTTCCTCATGTTTGATGTGAGGCATCGTCGCTGGATATTTTAATGGCAGTGATTTCGTGAAAAGGCACGAAAACATGTTGCAGGAGTGAGGAATCGCTCACTACCCTGCGGCTTTTCCTTTCTTTTCTCGTTGGGGAATGTATTTAGGTCCCCAGGATGGGGAAAACCTTGGAGTATATAGGACTCGGGAGTTACAAGACAGTTCCCCCCTACCCCCTAAACCGTAGCGGTGTTCTTCCTCATCGGCCAATAGGCGGAGCCACGGGAACGCGACGCCCCGCGTCTTTACCCGCGTAACAAGGTTAAAATATAAACTTCACCCCTCTATTTCATTTAATACGCAGTTACATCACGAAAGAAAAAGAAAGAGAAGACGTTTATTTGACCACAAACAAGAGACTTCCGCGAACATTCCGCATGCAACAATAATAAAAATATATAAAGTCATATTAACACTAATACAATAGTGTGCCTCTCGGACGCGCCCAATTGCTTTAGTTCGGCATAAGTCAGGTGAACATGATAAATATGGCACCTGACACCGGTTTACAACCAAACCATACACCGAGTGCGTCATAGCCAAAGGAGCAGAACAGAACAGAACCTCTGTGATAAATTTCAAGTTTCTAGCTATAGCAGTACCGGCTGTGCGTTGATATATAAATCAGTAACTGTCTCGTGGTTTAGTGGTGGGCATGTTCAGCCACGGACGTGAGGTTCCGGGTTCGAATCCCGGGCCTGACCATACAAAAAGTACTGTAAGGATTTTCAAATTCTAATAACTGGCCAGAGTTAGAAAGTTGGCCGTGTTACGCCCCCGTGCCTAAGCCGTCGGTCCTGCGCCTGATTTCTCTCCAGTTGTGTCGGATTGCCGTACAAACAAACAAAAAAGAGTGCACTTGTGTCTGCACAAACACTTGTGTACTATAACATGTCCCGCGCTGTTGTTGGCTCTCTCAATAGAGACGGCCGCTGTCGCCGAAATTCGGCTAGGACGACATTATCATCATATAAGTCATACATGTCAGATGTTACAAACATTTTGATAACATTAATGCTTGTTTGTTCTTTTGTGGTGACAAAGGGACAGAAGGAGCTATCAAAATATTTTGTTCGAGATAGGATTTTACAAATCTCCTTTAGAACGCCGTTACTTCACTACCACCGGTTGGAGCCTAACCCTGGCCTAAACCCGACGAAATAAACTCAGCGGTTATGATGACTCGAGACAGTATTCATATGTTACATTATAATTGCAAGACGTGGATAATCTTTGTAGTGACTACTGACCTCTGATCATCGGCATATCAAAAAATCGTCCTGGTATAAGTTTCTGTTTCCTTATGGGCCACTTCTGGACGTAGGCCTCTTTCACTTAACATTATCTGCCATTCGCACCATCAGAGATTTCTGTATGTCTAAGAGAATTTCGTAAATCCGTAAAAACCCATTAGTTATCAATGGTTTTTAGATTTCGAAACTGCACACCCATCATTGTCTGTTGCACTTCCTCTCGTAACAGCGGCGATCGTTAGCACACGAACCATCACCATCAGATGGTACCATTTATCATTTTAATACCAAAACACATCCGCCCATTGTCAGCCAGCATCATCAATTCGAGGTAATCTGCAGAAACACTTTGTGATTGAGTTTTATATCTCATTAGAGAGAAACGCGTTTGAGGGCCATGCTGCATTGCGACCGCATTGTGGTAGCTCGTTTGCCCCCTTATATATACTATCAAAATGCGACTGTAATTTTGACCACACCACCAAAGTAAAACTTCTTTATGTTTATATTAGGTACGGAACGTAACTGGCTGAGTGAGAAATAGAGTAGAAAAATTTGTGCTCATATCTCTCTCTCTCTCTCTCTCTCTCTCTCTCTCTCTCTCTTGCCCCTACAATACTTAACGAAAGGTAACTCTACTTCGATCTTCATAAACTAGATCTCCATTTTCACTTTCGTTCGACTCGTCACGCCATTACCAGCTTACTCTCCAAGTATTAGTAATAGGTAGTACCATGCTACATTGCTGCGGAATTAGGACACCACGACCGGGGAAGTACCTCTTGCTACCTTACTTGTACCGTAGTGGTCGTGCTATTTGTGAGTAGCCGGCGGCCCATTGGAAGAGGAGGAAAGGAGGGCAAGGAATCGGAATAGTACTTATTCGGACATTCAGCTAGGCGTCGGTATGCGACATGTTCCGAAGCCGCCCCCCCCCCTACCATAAAAGATCCAAGCGTAAAGTAGCTGTAATTGGAACAATATGTTTACATTTCTCACTGTAGATCTGAGGGAAGGTCGCATCGCCCGGTAAGGTTGTTGTGTAGAGTTCGCACAAGTTTGCCTCGACGAGACGAACGGCCGACAATATCAGAGCAGGTTTTGCAGACCGTACCGATAAACAATAACAAAGTAAACAGCCAAACTCATACGTACTCGTAATTTAAACAAAATGTCAAACACAAAGTTAGCGTCAGCGCCGAGGACGTTTGGCTACCGCGCGCGAGCCGCCCCCGACGTCACAATCGGGGGGGGAAAGGACCTCTCGGTCCCTTGCATCGCATGATAGTTTAATACACATTATAAATCAAAGTCCCGAAAGTAAAAGAAAGTATGAACATAATCAATATTTGCTTTTTTTTTTGCTCATAATCAACTTTACACGTTTCCATGCGGTTTTCTCCATTGTGGCGATTCCCGAGGAAGGTTTTAGTTTATAATTTGCTATGCAACCAGTTTCATTCACGGGCGAAGCCAGGGCGGATCGCTAGTTATTATTTTTGAAGTGAAAATTCGGGCTAGTTATGTAATATGACATATTATTAGTACCCCCTCCCCCCCTTCCCCGGTTTCGTTCGTGTAAAATTAATGCTTACTGAATGGATTTTTATCTTGATGAAAAATATTTTTATGTAGA
>JAFELO010000588.1:79104-101202 GCA_017140195.1 Eumaeus atala | reverse complement strand
TACCCTATAGTAATTACGTTTGGGGCCACAAGAGGGAGACGGTCCCCTCCCCACACTAGTCTTGTCACACCCCGTTAGCTTAGCCCCGTGCTAGGTACCGCCCGGACTTGTGTTACGGGTAATAGACAATTGAAATGTGTTTAATTTCTTTTTTAAGGAACACTTACAGTTTATTTACGTACATTATTACAAATTTAAAACCTGGTATGTAATTAAGATTTTAACATACAAATACGTATAATATTTAGATAAACATCCATTCACCAGAAAGTTCCGCAACGGTATAATATTTTCTTAATATTTATTTCCTTGAAAAAACTTAACATATTTTTGTTTAAGCAAACCAAAAACCTGAGGTTTGTCTGGAATGCTCAGCCAGTTACTAATAAAGCAAACGGGTTTCTATATAGCGTAATGCCAACTTTAAGTATCGATTAAAGGTATTATTGTGTCAATACTGAGAGTTGGAGCATTTCCTATTGACTGCTCCATGTCAATACTGAGAGTTAGAGCATTTTCTATTGACTGCTCTATGTCAATACCGAGAGTTAGAGCATTTTCTATTGACTGCTCTATGTCAATACTGAAAGTTAGAGCATTTTCTATTGACTGCTCTATGTCAATACTGAGAGTTAGAGCATTTCCTATTGACTGCTCTATGTCAATACTGAGAGTTAGAGCATTTTCTATTGACTGCTCTATGCTGACGGAAGTGTCCAGTACAGCTTCATCGTTTGTGACTGTGAGTGTGATCGATAGGTAGAGAGACCCCGTCCTTTCCCGGAGATGGGACGGATAAATCCCGATAATTATTAAAGATTAGCTAACGTAACTATTATTACTTTGGCCGAGGGGACCTGGTCACCTTCCTAGCGAGGGTGGCTCTCGCGTGATAGTTAACGTGGTCTTCCATTACCATGGAGCCTGGAAGAGCTGGTTGAGCTGTCATGACTGGGGAAGGGGGGGGGGGCTTCCATGTGTCACGCGCGGGTCGTCGTGGTTAGCCCAACCGGTAACAGTTAGTGTTCATGTTTAGGTATAACCTCGGCCTGACTCAACAGATGGAGCATTTGGCCATGTGTCTGATAGAGAAAGCGCTTAGAACAAAACATGTCCTAAGTTGGCAATGAGATTAGATCTTGGCAAAGGTCAAGCCGGGAGGAAAGTTAGACATTTCTTGTTCTTGTTGTTGTATTGGAAGAAGTGAGCGTCTTGTGTTGTTATATAAGGTACTAACCTACTTCAAAAAAGGAGGTTGTCGATTTTTTATGGCATAAGGGGGCAAACGATCGTTTTAACGACTACCGACGCCCATTGACATTGCCATGATTGTTACGCAGATGCGTCGCCTTCCTATCGCCCCCCCCCCCCAATGGGCCACACTTACAAACCGCACGAAACGAGACAGCTACGCTGTCTTTTGTACCGGTATTAAGTGAGTGAGATGTACTTCCCCGGTCGTACCGGCCCAGTTCCGAAGTATAGGAGGATGTAGTGTCATGCACCATGTATAGCACTACCTCCACCTATGCAGCATACCTCTTCCAGTAATTAAGGTTATACCACCGGATTACAATTGGATAACATTTCAGTATGTTAATCTTCAGTACGTAAACTATATTTTGCACGAGGCAGTGCACTGCTGCATTGCTGCGGAATTGGGTCGACATGTCCGGGGAGGGAAGTCTCGCACACATGTTACCTTCGTGAAGTGATAGCTACACATCTATAACAGCATACATATGCTGTTGCGTTTTATGCGGTTTGTGAGTAGCCGGTGGCTCATTGGGGGCGATGAGGGAAAGAGGACGATGTATCTGCATGACACTGTTCGTCTGTCCCCATAACTTTAGAAAAACAAAAAACAACTCTTTATCTTTATAATAGCAGTTGTTCCAACTGAGAGCACAGCCTACTGTCTGTTGTCAGGTGATGATCATTAACTGGCTCGACCCCACGAGGAATCGATCTTATCGCATGGGAAAATGGTCTTTACGAGATGGTATCAGAGATTACTATGGCGTCACGCGAGACGGCACCATTCTCAGATGACATAATGTAGGAAGATGTGCTGCGTTTGCTGTTTTGACACTTGTGACTACAGAATTTCGGTTGTTGTTTGTCTGTAGTCCATTAGTCACGTCGTTTCATGTCCCACGGCGTACTCAAATGATCGGGTTCATCTGATGGCAAGTGATTGCAAGAGGCATCGCCACTAGGAATTTCCTTCAATGGATTCCGGTATTAATATACCGATTTTTTATATTTTATACACTATTTATAGTAACTTTCCAGTTAACAACTACTTTGGATATCGTCCCTTAGCCAAGAGACTGCGTCCTAAATACTTCGCCCGAAGGTATCCGACTTGAGTCGAAGTCGCAAAAATGCATGTAATCGAAACCCTTAGTAATTAATATTAAGCAAATAGTTTTAAATATAAAGGCTAATATCGTCATAAGAATAGTTACGTTATAATTATATAGATACAGAATTATATAAGAGAGAGAGAGAGAAATATATATATTTATATATGTCTTTTGTCCTCCAAAAGAGAAATAAAAGCCTTTTAACGACTCCGGACGCATGTAGACATTCAGATACATCATATAACTGCCATGCATGTTGCCCTCCTATCCTCCTCCCCTCCAATGGGCCACCGGCTACATACAAGCCGAGTAAGCCCCGGTAGTTACCTATCATTTTTCGGTCCCTCCATTAAGCCACAAACATATATTATTTTATGCAATAACGAACTACTCATATTTGACTAAACACCGCATGTAACATCAGAACTGTTTGTTCACGTAAGAGTCACAGGCACATTGATGTGTTAAACTACTCATATTTGATTAAACACCGCATGTAACATCAGAACTGTTTGTTCACCTAAGAGTCACAGGCACATTGATGAGTTAATCTACACATATTTGACTAAACACCGCATGTAACATCAGAACTGTTTGTTCACGTAGAGTCACAGGCACATTGATGTGTTAAACTACTCATATTTGACTAAACACCGCATGTAACATCAGAACTGTTTGCTCACGTAAGGGTCACAGGCTGATGTGTTAAGTTTGCGCAAATGTTACTCATTACAATAAAACTACTTTTATGGATTTTGTCGCGGTTTATTTAATTATTTAACTAGCGGGCTAGCTTTTCAGTAGCTTACAGCAACCACGGTCACGGATGGACTACTTTCTGTCTTTATTGTAACCATAGGTATTTCACATTTCTGTGCACCTAAAGCTTGTAAATGTTAGTGGCCTTGCTTCATTGCTGCCTCGTAGGGCATTGGTGCTTTATGTGTTAGCCTTCGAGCTCTAATCATATCGCCGCCGGGCCGGTGCCTAATGGCACTCATTTATCCCCCTCTCTTTCACCTCTTTCACAACCAAGAGGTGATATAAGGATAACAGAGAATTTCTTGGTCACATTTCTGAGTGACAAGGGGGTCAGTCCCCCTATCGTCTCCCTAAATAAGGCAATAAAGTCTTATTTATCTGACCCGTTGAACTTGTGTCCTTCCAAAAAAATCCCAATGGAAACATGACCTCATTCCCCAAGTAGACCACATTATGTTCTCTCATAGACTGCATAAAACGTAACAGCTTAACTTCACACCGGGGTTAAGCGCTTCGCACCGGGGCTCGCGAGAGGTACCTCCCCGCCCGTGACTACACGATTCGACAGTAACGTATTACATCTAGCAATCCACAGGTAAGTAATAGGAGATGAAATAAATTGTAACATTCTCAATCCCAGTGGTTCTCAAAATGTGCGGTGCGAAGTACAGCCAAGGCCGCTGCGAATCTTTTAAAAAGAAAACCTGGCATTTGACGCAGAAGCAATACAAATACTGTGCCTGTTGAGACCGTTAGCCGCGTGGGGTCCTGGGTTCGAACCCCAGATCGGACAACTAATATTAAATGTTTCTCAAATTATTCTGAGCACGCATTACATTGTCCGGGATTGGAATGTGTCCGAAGTGGCCATAGGCTTGCCATCTATGACATCATGGGCCTCAGTATCTTGACTAATCATGTGTGTTCTAGTATATCCACTGGACTTACGAGTTATGAATGTACTAGCACACCTCTGCCTAACTCTTCGGGGATAACAGGTGCGAAGGTACTTCTTTTTATATTATTAAAAATCACCTTTGCCTTTATTGTCTTTAATTTTAAAGACTATTCCTTAAGAAACTAGATTTAAGGCGATTTAATAATTTTATAAAATACAATGAAATCGCGAGAGACAGTATGTTGTGAGGCCGCACATAACACCAGCACTGTATACAGCGCTTCCGTCGCTTGCGTCTGCGCCTTTCACGCTTATTTGTAGCTGGGTGTGCCGTTGACGTACTGTGACGGTGCCGCGACCAAGTACTGAAGCAGAAAGTGCGCCGTCTGAAAAAGTTTTGGAACCGCTGGCTATTCTAACCGCAAAGCACTCGCTGCAGTTGCTATTGTTCGTATTTATGCTCTATTGTTAGCGTGTCGCTTCACAATGCACGTCAAGAAAGCCCATGTTTACAAAACACTCCATCATCAGCGGGCTGCGTGACAGTGTCACCTGTCACCCAGATGCCTAATATAGCCATTATTAACCCAGTACCGCGCTGTAAGGCGCAGCGTGAGGGCGCGCGTGACGCCCTTGCTCATGTAACGTATCGTAGTACGGCTAGTTCGAAAACAGGGCTATTTTACGTTACCATAGCCCTTCCAACCTACCTACACCTTATCCCCCCAATTGAGCAAGTACTACTCACCAACCACACGAAGCACGACAACATAGCTGACACTTTACGGGGCTATCATGCGAATAGGTCTCCTGGTCATGCCGGCCCAATTCCGCTGCACTACAGCATGGCACTGTATTTCCTACTATCTGATGTGGTCCGCCTGATCTCTGACAGGGCGTGTTAAAGTATATCACGACCTTTACGTATACACGACTTCGGCGAAATCTAGATTGTGGCGATGCCACCTCCTTTCCCCTGCAATAGATATAGTGGGTTATGTAATAAGGAAGAAAGAAAAAAATATACTTAGTCTGGCCAGAAATAATGCTACAATTAAAAATTAAAAATGTTACATTTGAATTTGGAATATGTCATTTTTATACGATTGTTTATTGTGTTTTCTCATTTTGGCGCCAATACACCGTACAAAATTTTGGGGTATTAAAAATTGTGAGAAAAACTCAAACTTAAACAAAGTAGGTAATGTTATTTTTAAAACTCTCCATACACTTGGTATTAGTCAAATGTTTATGTACCGGGCTATTAATAGGTACAATGAGACTGTCTGTTCGTGACATAGAACTGGCCGTCCACGTAGTGTTCATACGAAGGTGGTGGCAAGAGCAGTAGGGGAAAGAATTCGAAGAAATCCTGTCTGTAAGCAAAAAAATTTATCTCGGGAAATGAAGATAGCACCTGGAATCATGTCGCGTATTTTAAGAGATGACTTAGGACTTGCAGTCTATAGGATATGCACTAGTCATTTCTTAACTGGTAAATTAAATGTGTAGCGGGTGGTAACATCTAAACAACTACTGAAGCGATACGTAAGAGGAAGTCCTTATGAGGAGAGAGCTACATTTTAAACAAACAAAGTAACTGTATTTATGTTCAAAGCTCTAAGGAAGCTTCCTAATTAGTCGACAGAGTGCCACGCGGGTATTATCCGACTACAGTGAAGCTTTGGTGAGGCTTTAGCTATGAAGGAGTGACTGAGCCATGCTCTTATGAAAAAGGCATCAAAACACAGGCACAAGTGAATCAGAACGCCCTTGATAATTTATGTTGAATAACCAACCAGATCATAAAGCTAGATCCCCCCAATCTTGGCTAAAACGAACGTTCCGGACTTGATCAGAGCTGAAGACTACTATGGTCACAGAATACAGCTTGCCCTAAACGCCATGATAATTTGGAGTCCCCAAAACAATCCATACGATTGGCAGAGAAGCATATCCCCACAGAAAGAGTGCGCGCTTCTACTGGTAACTGGCCTCAACGTTTAAAGTACTTTATTGCAGCCAATCGAGACCATTGCCAGTAAGCTTTTTATATTTTGTTTAATTGTTTTATATTTTTTGATGTCTTAAGTTTACGCGAATGTTACACATTACAATATGACTATTTTTACGGATTTATTTAATTATTTAACTAGCCCGACGTTTCAGAAGTTTTACAGTAACCACGGTCACTGGTGGACCGGGATAGAATCCGTAAAAATTGTTTTATATTTACGTATTAAACTAACACACTGTGAAAGTAATAAATGTTTTTCTTTGTTACAATATTATTGGCAGGAGTAGGTATTATAGGGGGCTAAACGAGCAGTTTGATAACTAACTACCGCATAACAGTTATGCAAATGCGTTGGCCTCTTCCCCTCCAATGGAACAACTTAGCAAAATTAGTAGTTTATTTGTAGGAAATTGCTAATAATTTGGCCTTATAAATATACTATACTTTACCAGCGTCTTTGTCCGCGTGGACTACAGAGAAATCCACGCGCAAAAGTTATTGTAGTTATTTATTGCTATATAACGCTTCTAACATTAGTAGGATGTGTCACAAACTGGTCCCAACTTGCTGATTTACAACAGCACTGGTCTTCCGTTGAGCCCAGTTGGTGAGCGAGAGGTACCTCTCCTCACCGATATTGAAAGGGTAAGTTGTGATGGTGCCTCGCTGCCCTGGAACTTAACAGGGACCAGGCACCTCTCGCTCACGTGGTACCGCAGCAAGATGGCCGCGAGATACCACCGAGCTGGTAGGACAGCAAGAAGCCGATGGACGGACAGGCCTTCGTTAGTTGGAGAGGCACTGTGAGAAGAAGTAGACGTGGGTCACCAGCCACCACCACCAGTTTTTTATAGGTTTATTTGAGCCGTCTGCCCCTTACACTATAAAAAACCTAGACAACGCCATTTTGTTCCCCTTTACCACATATTCAACTCATCCCGATGGGCCACCGTCTGACAAACCGCACGAAGCGCGACAGCATAGGCTCCCGCGGTGCAGTCCATTTTGCGGTACATTTATGTACAATGGACCATCGCTATAATCACCTACTAGTGCTGAAGCAATAAATCTCAGTGTCACATCCACGTGGCGTGTGCGGCGCGCGTAACTCGCTTGCCCGACGCGACGCTGTTACATAGCGCACACGTAACCACTAACTCTTACGCGCTAGTGACGCTGCCACGCTCGCGCGTATTCTAAAAAGATTTTTTAAGTTATCCTTCAGTTTTACGTAAGGGAAAAATAATGAGAGTAAATTTTTATATGCGCGCGCACACCATCATGAAAAACCGACACCGTGATGTTAGCTATACTCAACATTTTAGTTCTTGTCTTGTTAGCGTGTACATAAGGGCACTTACACAAACGCCGAATAATATCTGCATATGGTGATGCGTCGCCCTTCTTCATCTCCAACCCCCCACGGGCCAACTTACTACTAACTACTACTCAGTTGAGCATTCAGCATGGCACTACCTCGACTACTTATGTCTCGAGTACCTTACACTTCAGGATCATATTCGTTCTGGAGGAAGATCTCCGTCCGTCCGATGTCAGCTCTGACATGGGTACACTGTTTTTAACGTGATAATACGTCTTATAAACCAATAACATTAGCTGCACGATCGTAAAATTAATAGTAATGTTCCGTATGGGCAGAGCCTGCGAGCGAGAGATTCTAACACTCCATCGAGTGCGGTCACAGATCAATTAAATAACCGCTATCGCTTACAATTAGGTATATCTACTTACTGACAAGCAGATTTTTTGAGTATAATTTTAATTACAAATTAACCTAATGAATCGCCATAACCGAATACAACAATATGCCAATCTAATCTCGATGTTAATACATGTCACCTGGTATATAAACTGACACATATAAGCGGCATTGACCGAAAAAATACATGGCGCAATTAACTTACAATTAACGAAAGAAAAACCATTGTGTGTTGAGTCAGAGGTCGGCGCTGAGAATGATTTCCAAATCTTTTGTTTTACACCTTTTATACTAAATATCGCTTACCTCCTGGATTTTTATGATTGCCTGGTACAATTATGTATTTTGTTTTGGAATAAATTATAATACAAAAATCATTTCAATGGTTAATGAATGGAAGGAAGGAGACGAATCAAACGGTAACTCCTACGTTAAAAACCATCTAGTCGTTCAGGCTGTATCATGCACTAGAAGAAAACATTACCCATTACCCTCTTTCTGACGCAGTTAAGTGGAAAAGTAGGTTGCGAAAATATATACCATTTAGTGTTTATATTTACAACTTGCTTACTCTTGCAGGTCAGCGACCCCAAGGGTGGCCAGGTCTTCGACACCAAAATACGTCATTATGGCTTATCATTTTGTCTGTTTCTTGCTAGTTGGTGAATTGGAGGGCGCTTAGGCCTTTCAGGACTTCATCTTTCCAGAAATATCCAGGGCAACCATCAACCAATATGATCGTCCCAAATATGCCTTCTTGACTGCGCGGTCCCACCCACCTTGGGATGGGTTGGGAAGGTGGATGGGAACGCACAGTCAAGAAAGCATATTCGGGGCGACCACGATATCCGTGAAAAAAAGATTTTTGTTGAATTTTGTGGGTATATCGCAATAGATTCCCGGATGGTGAGACAACACCATCGGATGCTGCACTGGTGTCCTTCTGTGTTAATGTTAAGGACAGAAGGAGTGCAAACGAACAATCGGATTATTTTGACGACGACCAACGCCCATAGAAATCCTCATTATTTTTAAGCGTTGGCCTTTCTCCTTCATTGGGCCGCCGGCTACTCACAAACACGACCATGATATCTGTCGCTTTACTTCGGTGCCACGTGAGTGAGCCTCCCCGGTCGTGGCGGCCCACATCAGCTAAGTTCTTGCTCCATTGTATCTCCCCGCCATTTATGTACATTTGATGATATTTCTGGTTTATGAAACACCCCTATTAACTGCGGGTACATCGAGGAGGCCAAGGGTCCATACAAAAATGAAAAGTGCGTGTCGCGATGTTTATGTATAATTAGTAATTATAATTTACGTACATGTAGATAATCTAATCATGTTCGGTGTTATGTTAAATGTCAGTGACCAAGGTTTGCGGCCGCCATTTTGATATTATGCAAATTAGGTGGATGGATTGTTCAATAGACTTTGCATCTTTTATCTCCTTGCTAATAAGAAGTATTGTCGCTTCTGCATTGTGGAGAATTGCGCGTGCTCTGTTAGTGTTCATATTTGTGTATCAATCAATGTTTTAAATTCACCAGCGGCCCCGGTCTCACCGTGTAAAATTTATTTGTTGTTCCAGATGGTTTTTTTTTTTATAGAATAGGCGGTAAATGAGCAATCGGAGCCTTTTTTACGACTACCGACGCCCATGATCATCCACATACCATGCTCACTCCAACTTTCACCCCCACCAAATGGGCCACCGGATACCCAAATACAGCACGAAACGTGTCTTTACGGCGATGCAACGGGGGGCGGGGCGGGTAGGGAGGATGAAAGCAACTCACCGGCGATGCAATTATGTGGATGTTCATGGGCGACGGTAATCGTAAAAAGGTTGCTCCGATTGCTCGTTTGCCCACCTATTTTATATTTATAAAATACTTACTAAGCCACAAAGATTTCGGTAGATTGGAGTCAAGGAATTCTGCCACACGAAGAAGACGGCACGAAGGCGATATCTTAAGTTATAAACCCAAGAGGTAGTATCAGAACCGCATTACAGCCGTATCGGGCAGGCGCGAGCGGGTTTACTCGCATTATATGCGTTTATGTATAGTTAAATTATATATCTAAATTATATATCTTCTGGCGTGATTAACGTTTCTGACACTCGTGTCATGTGTCAAGAGGTAAAAATGCCTACAACTCCTCGCTTACCTATAAAAAGAAAGTAAAGAATCGGTGATGAAACTTTGGACAAACTCACAGATGTCTTCTTTATACTAAAACCCCCCCCCCCCCACCAAGTCCCATGGACGTCCGCATAATTGTCGCGCGGATGCATTGCCCTTCTGGCTCATTGGTCCAAAGCACCACCACTCACAAACCGCACGAAACGCGTCAATATAGCTGACTCTTTACGACGCCGTCATGTGAGCGAGAAGTAACAGAAATATAGAGACACCCAAATTGAAGATCAACAAAAAAAAAACAAATGTTGAGACCAATTGAGACACTCCATAGTGACCTTTTACTTAAGGGACACGAGGTGTTGTTAAATGTTAGAATCGTGTGAATCCGTTGTTAAGACGCGGTGGTAATAGCTCCAGTTACGTCGATGTCAAGGACGCCATTTTGACTCTTAATAAAGTTAGCGTTTAACATAATAAGGTAGTGGTGGAATGTTCGCCCGCTTCAAAATGTGTTAGTCACAATTACCTACTTAATGAGTTCTTTATAGCACACGAAAACGAGAAATCGGAGCCTTGTGATGACTACCGACGCCCGTAGACATTCGCATGACTGTCACGCGGATGCGTTTTCATACTATCATCCCCATCAATGGGCCACCTGATACCCACAAACCGCACGAAACGACACAGTCCCCCGGTCGTGACGGCCCAATTCCGTTGCATAGGAGGATGTAGTGTCATGATACTCTGGATAAATTTGGTGTATATAAATAATACTAGCGATTCGACCCGGCTACACCCGTAAAAAACTCTAAAAATCGAATTAATATACGTCTTGCTCTATAAAGTCCTCATTGAAGCCGGTAAGGAAATTACTCTGTTCAAACAAAATGACGGAATGAAATTTTTTTTTTTAATCTTTTCTGATCTTTTAGGTATTAGTTTTATGTGTTTTAGGAGGAGGTAGTGCCATGCATCCAGTGTCGCGTTTCGTGTGGTTTGTGAGTATCCGGTGGCCCATTGTGGGGGGAGCTCAGCGCATTGGCATAGTAACTATGTGGATGTTCATAGGCATCGGTGGTCGGAAAAAGTCTCTGATTGCTCGTTTGCCTCCGTATTCTATAAAAAATGTCATTATAACATAAATTACATTAAGTACTTTCTATCCTAGTATCGTAGAAACACAGCAATGCTCTTGAAAGTGGCTACCCAATTACTGTAACTGTTTATCTGTGATTTCAAAATGACTGCGAACAACACTTCAATTTTGTTAACATGATAGCTGGTTACACGAGGACAGTCAAGTATAATGTAGTCTAGGTACCTGAACTATCTGATTGACATGACCCGCTCTAATCTAATCTGATCCAGCCAATTTTGGACATCAGTGATGTTGTCACGTGCCTCGTAATGATATATAATCTACCATTACTGGTCAGCAAGACGTGGTGCGTTCAAATCAATAATGATCAATCAATCTCTCAAGATAATCCACTAACTTATATCTCCCTCTTAACTTCCGTTCGCCTCGCCCGATCACACTTTACGTAACGCTCTCGTTATGCATTCACCAGATTACACTCGAAGTCAAGATTTCAATTAAAAAATCGGCCTTTAGTTTAAGAGTTCTGCCTCAACATTATCACGCAAGATCTTTCGATACAAATGTTACAAAGCGGAAGATATTAATTCTAGGCTTGCTTCAATGCACTAATATAAGTAACTAAAAAAATCTTATTGTGCAAAACAATCCCTTCATCGATTAAGGCTAAAGGCTATATACCATGACGCTACAGCTAATGGGACTGGAGTTAAGCACGCGAAACCGCGAGGCGATGGTTGTAAAGCATATCACTATATTTTTATAGTATAGCGGGGCAAACGAACAATCAGTCTTCTTACGACTACCGACACCCATGAACATCCACATAATTACCGAAGCGTCCTCCCAATGGGCCAACGGCTACTCAAAAACCGCACGAATCGTCTCACCGAAGATGTCACTTTACGCCGGTGTCATGTGAGTGAGAAGTATCTCCCAGGTCGTGCCGGCCCATTCCTACTGCAATGCTCATGAGACTACCTCTCACTTAGATTAGATGCGTTATATCAATCTTGTTTCTTATCTGCCATCACGCTCATATTCCCACCAAAAACATTACACGGCACATCGCTTCGAATATGAATTGATGCTCATTACCGAAGCCTTCGCAATCGCGAGTGGAAAGGAAGGCCGAGTGGTCCCGGGCACCACGGCTCTCGGACCTTCTGACGTCCGCGGAGATGAGAAACAGATTATAAAGATCAAAATATATAATTACGTACTAGCCTTCCGCCGGCGGCCACGCTTGCGTCTTATTAACCTTCTTTTTTTTGTTGGCGCGGGTAGACGCATTCACGCGCCTTCACCGGCCCCGGGTGAGCTCCAGTGGTATGTGAGGCTCGCGGCACATTATAATGCCGAATACCTACAAAAACCACCGTCTTCTTAACCACTACATCCTAGTCAAATACACTTTATAGTTGACGTTTAGCAGCATGATATGTTCATCTCTGGGATTATTTCCATATACACCTGTAAAATGAATGATAAAATATAAAAGAGATACTTATGTGTAGCCAAGCCCAAGCCCTGATCACTGCCCGAACGTGGATGGACCAGTATAGTAATAGCGATGTCGTGCTAGTCCAATTTCGGCTACAGCAGCCATCTACAGAGCGGAGATCAGCTCGATACGAGCTCGGATCGACTTTTTAACGGAAACGCTATGACTCATACAAAGTACTTGCATACTTTTTTTAATTTTGAATGTTTTCTTTACAATGTAGGATGACAAACCAGTAATCAGAGCGTTTTTAACACTGCGTACGCCCATGAACATCCGCATAATTGCCATGCCGATAGGCATTGTCCTGGTCCAATGAGTCACCATCTACTCACAAACCGCAAGTAATTCAACACCGAAGGTGTTTCACGGTGGCATGTGAGCGAAAGGGGAGGTACGCTCAGTCGCGCCGGCCCAATTCGATTGCAAGGCAGCATGGTGCCATAAAAGTACCCAGTTACCCCAGTACTTTTCGAGCCAAAATTGACTGGTTCGCTACCCCTACTACAGGGACTAGCCAAATGCGCGGGACACATAGTGCACAGGTGCGCTCCCTGTTCCATCATTATTGTATTCCGATGGGACGGCAATCCGACACGACCCGAGAGGAATCAGGCGCAGGATCGACTGCTTAACGTGCTCTCCGGCACGGGGGTGCAACACCGCTTCACCGGAATGTTATTAGAAATTGGAACCGATAACAGTGCAAATACGTAAACCCGCGGAATATATAGAGAAAATAATGGAGAAATAGAGGAGGGAAGCCAGCCTAAAACATGTTTAGGTCAGTCAAAGAGACAAATATAATATAGTGTTTTACATCTACCTTCTCTTTTAACCAGGACGGCCACTCGCCATCATATAATTGCCTGGCATCCCTTACCTCTCTCTATATTATCTCTATGCATAAACCATACTAAAGGGGACAGCATAGCTGTCACTTCACGCCGGCGTTATGTCAGCAAACGGTCCCCAGTCGTGACGCCCGATCGTGGATTAAAAAATTCAGAATAAAGTTTATTTTAAGTAAATATGAAAAGTCCATAATATATGATGTAACTCGAAGGAGGTATATGTTCTTGCATTGCCGTCTCACAATAGGTCATTACGAATATTAATTATACAACATTAGATATTGTTAGACAAATATTATACAAGATTTTAATTGAATGCATAGTTCTAGTCGCCAAAAAAAAATTACATGGGAACAAATTTAATGAAATGTATGGGAAGTAGTGAGAGAGTTGTTCGTGCTAGTTTAGAGCTAGTTTAGAGCTAGTAGCCTAAGCTGCAGTTATAGTCTATGCTAGTATTATTTGATTGTTTGTTTGTTTGTTTGTTTTCATTGAAGGAAGAGGTAGTGCCATGCTGCATAGGAGGAGGTACTGTCATGCATCGTGCATACCATACAATGGAATTGGGCCGGCGCGATCGGAGAGGTACCTCTCGCTCACATAAAGCGACATCTTCAGTGTCGTGATTAGTGCGGTTTGTGAGTAGCCGGTGGCCCATTGAGGGGGTCGAAGGAGGGCAACCGCATCGGCATAGTATTTATGTGGATGTTCATCGGCATCAGTGATCGTAAAGGTGCTCCGATTGCTCGTTCGGTCCTATAATCAAAAAAAAAATAGGTTCTGAAACTACTGGACCGATTTGTAAAATTCGTTTGCCATTAGAATCATACACGATCAGTGATAAACACAGGCTATATATCGAAAATTATTGATAACGAGCTGTCCCGGCGAACGTTGTTCTGTCATTAATTTAATTTGTTGTCGTTATAACGTGTAGGCAACATTTACGAGGCCGAAATTAGAATTCATAATTGTTATATTTTTGTAAATCAATGAATTGTTGCCATGTTATATCCGTGCGCTGCCGGGAAGAGCTGCTAGTATTCAGGTGTGAAAACAACCAGTAATCTTTAAAATTAGACTGTTCCTGTCCAATATAGACTAGAATTATTTTGTGTACGGCACTATCGAGCGGTTTCTTACTGACATGACTCATGACGGTTCTAGCCCGATTATTAAGGGCGGGTGTAATAGCATCGCCAACCAGTAGTAGGTACTACCGAAAAAAAAAATGAAACAATTAGCGAAAACTAAACGCGTTTCATGCGGTTTGTTGATGCGGAAATCGCAACAGAACGCAAGTAAGATGTTCGGTTTCGCTCGATTTTAAAATAATGAGGTAAGATGATGAAGACAACGCTCCCGTATCCTCTTAGCTGTACGGATGTTCATGGACCTGTGATGTGGCGATCATAAAGCGCACCGCGTGACCAGCGTGATGATGGTGGAGCCGAAACGACGTCTGAGATGGCAATTGTAACACAACTGGGTCATCCATGTTTCGCAATTGTAACACAACTGGGTCATCCTTGTTTCGCAATTGTAACACAACTGGGTCATCCTTGTTTCGCAATTGTAACACAACTGGGTCATCCTTGTTTCGCAATTTTAAAATATTCAATTCGTCCTCGTCGCATTTTTGCACGAGTTTCGTGAGTACAGCCGATGTTGAGAGATTTTTATCCCGGAGGCGAAGGTATAGCTGAGATTTCTTCATATGTAGCATAGGATCCGGTCTACTTATGACCTGGATAAGGACGCGAAAGGCTGCGCTCTCTGGGAGAGGCGTGACTATGGGCATATTCTAGCTGCTGATGAACATAGCAGATGAGCAGTCGAAGTCTTTTTCTTACTAAGTACCGCCGCTCATAAACATCCGCATGGAGATTATTCAGATGCGTTGATCGCCTGCCCCATCCCCACAAGGTACATCGGCAACTTACAAAACGTGACAACGTTACTCGACGTGGGTAATATCGGCTACAATGAAGTAACGACACAATTTCTTACAACTTTTTTATGAGTTCGGGGCAAACGAGCAGGAGCATTGTAACTACCGCCGTCCATTGACATTTGCAGACGCGTTGCCGGCCTTTGAGGAATGTATGCTCTTGTCACTTACAGACTTGCTTACATAAATAGTAGACTAGAAAATAAATATCTTAAGTCTGAAAACTTCTCATCCTGGCGCGCTTATTTCATGATACGATGGGTTCCTTTTTGTTTTTTTTTCTATAGCAAAATGGGGCAAACAAGCCTTTTAATGACTATCAACGACGACGGATATTCCCACGATTGACTCCAATCATTCCCCCCCCCCACCCACAATGGACCACCGGCTACTCACAAATATAACTCAACTGCATGAAATGCGACAGCGACGCTGTCACTTTACGCCGGATTCAAGTGAGCCAAAGGTACTTCCCCGGTCGTGCCGGCCCAATTCCGTTGCACAGGAGGATGTAGTGTCAGGCACCATACATGGCACTACCTCCTCCTATGCAGTATTGTTTTACAGTTCTTGTTGTACATTTCATTAGTTAACGAATTCTGATTGCCGGTATGTGTGTGAACCCTAGTGGGTTTTTGATATTCCGTGACTATATTGCAACTGTTATTCATTGTGTGTTTTAATAAATAAGTAAAAAACAAATTTATCACATTAAGAAATAATGTAAGCGTAATGTATCTCTCCCGTCGGCCTCCTGAACTTACGTGGTGTGGTGCTTCGCTATCATCACGTTCATAGGCAGGCTAAATGAGCTAACGAAGGCTGTAATAGCTCGTTAGCTCATCAGCTAACACTAGGCTTGCAGGACAATGAAAGGTCGAACGCATTTCGTCCAGTTACACGCTCGCTTGTGTTGATACAATTCGTGGTGGAAGTAGCGCGGAACGCACCTAACGATGCCGATGGCGCACGCTGATTAGCTGTTTATCTGTTTCATCATACGTAGACTCTCGGCTATAAACGGGCCCTAGGCGTAGATACCTGGGTTCTGGACACTGCTGGTTGCGGGCCTTTTTTCGGACCTGAATTTAGTCCGTAGTAGAGAAGCCCAATACAGCTTCATCGGAGTGCTGAGTGCTTGTCGGGCGACGGGACTATGTTAGGGGTTGAACGGGTGTCCGACCCACCACTCTTTTGCAGATGGGAGAGATGCAGTCTGATATGACGATCATTTTAATAGCTAACTTAATATCATGGCCAGAGATACCGTGGGGTCCTCCATTCTTCGACTCTGACGGCTAGAGTAGCTATCGCGCGCGATAGTAGCCTCGGCGCTTACATGAAAGGCTCATAGGTTCATGACCGGGAGGGCCGTAACCCCATTCACCCTCAGACGGAAATTGCCGGCCTGAAATTGATTAATGTTATGTTACAAGCCTCTACGGATTATTCCATAAGTACATGATTTTAAGAGTGAAAGTTGCGCTAGATATTTAAATGACGTAAGCGCGGTAAAGCGTTACTGTTTCACAGAAATTTACTCATCATATTTTTTTATACCGAGAGCCTTATTATGTTTCTTAAGTAAGTCCAAACAGATTAGTCAATATTAGCAAAGTCATCCTGTCCGAGTCAAGTCTCTGGGTATGAAACAGATATCATTTGAGCAAAATACTCGGAGACATCAATCGAGTTTGCCAACTCAAGGTGGGTCTTAAAATTAACTCGGACAAGCCAAAAGGCATGTCCATGTCTAACACGAATGATCCTGCAGTTATATCAGTGAACGTGGGAAGACATTTCATGAGGTTCTTGATCAGAATATTTTTTGCACCTAGAAAGAACGGTTCAGTTACTTCAAAGTCGCACCCGATTGCAGAGAGCACAAAAGGCTTATGTCAGTAAGAATGAGCCGTGGGTATCATACGATCTCTTGCCGGCGGTCCAGCGTGGGAGTTGGTGGCTGGGCGCTCGCACAGCAATAGTTTTCTATACTTCCAAGATGAGAGCATCGGCGAGCCCCACGGGAGGGTGGGCTGCAGCAGATGCGCTGCCGTGAACAGGGCGCATTAATACGGAGTTGGGGGGAAGACCTAGCTCAGTGCTGCTATGCACAACACGCGGTAGTGGCTCTGCACCCGGTCTTAGAATGGTGGATTGCACAAGTGAAAACCACACGCCTCATGAACACGTCGCCATTGCCGTCAATTTGCGGCGGTTTCATACGAGCGCGAGGTACCCCACCGTTCGCACGACAAAACCAGCCGCAACACAGCATGATGCCACACCTTACTCTCGTAAAATAGCGACGTCATTGGAAATCTATAAATGAGTTATGAGATGAATCTGTCGCATCTCATATTTAACCCAATTCTCATCGCATTGTGAGATATTAGCCCGTACGTGATCATTTTGTCGGGTATCTTATGTAATGCTTTATCATTTATCTTCGCGTGGTCCATGTTGTGAGGTTAGCGTTTTATGACTGGTGCCTTTGTGTTGTAGCGGAGTTGGTCAAACACGCAGATTGTCGTGGAACTGTGGCTGTTGGCGAGATACTTCATAACGTTTGGTAGACACCCAATCAGATGTAATTCAATATTCCCATCGAGTGGCTAGTGTGAGACTATAAAAAAGTATATAAATAGTTCTAATAAAACTAGTTTAACGGTTTTTCTTGCGTTTTATTACGTATTTTACGACCCCGAAGTTTCACCTAAAGATTTTACATAATTAATTAGTTGTTTCGATTAACGTAGAAAGCGTTTAATGTATCATGTATCTGTGCGGTGTTAGTCCCACCCAGAAGGAACCACCCAGCCATCTTTACTGAAATTTGGATGTTTCTTTAATTTCAATAGCCTCACGCATCTTCTTAGGACGGAATCTGTGTTCTTTCGAGAGAATTTATGCTTTATCAAATTTTATGTAATGACAGGAACCAACTTCAGAGTGTTCACAGACTGCAGATTTATTAACGCAACGGTGTTTAATGTTTACTATATGTTCTTTGATGCGAGTAGTTTTATTACAATGTTTCGCGTAAATCTAAAAAAATATATAAATAGTGATAAAATACTTCATTTTATTTGCACACCCTGTACTAAAGACTCTAATGTGTTCAGTGTACATAAATGAAATTAAATAAGCAAAACATTGTCAAGACAAATCTAATGTGCCGAAATCAAAAGTAGCGCTGTAAGCTGTAGCAAGGTTGGCAATTAAGGGTTTCGTCTTATATTATTCTAGCCGCGACAAAATCCCTGTCATTTGGTTTATTATAAAGATAATAATCGTTTTCAAGTTCTCGTTGCCACCGTACTTTTTTAAATATAAAGCTTTTTGTAAAGTCGCTCTCTCTCGTTACTTATACCACGCAGCGCAGGCACACTTACGTTTTTCTCTCAGCCGCTTACGTCTTCATCGCGACTGGTTTCCGGTATTAAGCTCTCATCGTTAACTGTTAACTTAACATAATAGTTAAAATATTTTTTGTTGAACGGAATCCTGTATAAAACGCAAGCATTTAAGTCGAAAGGGACAGCTGACGTAGAACAATCTCTGTCTCTCTATTTTATTAATTTCTCTCTGCCCAATGCACGTGCGAATTTTAAATTGACAAAAATAGTACTGCTTTCTTGTCTTCCTTGTCTATTCTCTAAGATAGCCAGTCGCCGGCATATAACTGCCTGCGGTGTACCTTCACTGTAGATTTTATACCTCTATTACTGTTTCTCAGATTCATACAAGCGAAACCAGACAAAAGTATATTAAACCCAAATGAAATGTGGGGCCTATTCTTCTAGCTATTGTATAAAAAACACTGAAGAATCGTTTTAGCGAAGTGGCGCTAAAACCCTGGTCTGATTTTATTAGATACCTACTACCTAGACCCATTGGGATTGTATTAACACAATTTTTTTGCATGAATTTATTTCAATAAAGTTTTTTGTAAATTGAGATTTCTTTATTGATGAATGAGATTGACATTCCAATAAAAACATCCTGCAAAAAACTAGCCAAGTCTCTCAGGATCTTCTTGTTTCTCTGTAAAGAGTAATGAATTCTCTAAGCAAGGCCAAGCCAAATGTAAGGTTCTTTTTGTTGTATCTGGACCATCTGATCGACTGGATCGTCGTAACTGGATTTGGGGTCAAAACTCGAAAAGCGTACCGACTCTCCTCTCGTCCGCAGATGGGCGAAGTGCATTTCGATATGATAGTGTTTGTAATAGCTTGTTTAATTATGTTATCATGGCCAGAGGTACTGAGGCGACCACCTCCCTCTACTATCATGTCGGGGGCAGCTCGCACGCGGTAGTTAAATTAGCCTCGGCGCTGAACGTTTGTCTCATAGAGATTTTAGTGCGAGCCTTTAGAGCCACGAGCCTTTAGTGCGATTCATTGATATAGTCAGCTTTTATGTTTAAACTTAGTAAGAGGTAGTGCCATGCTGTAATGCAGCAGAGTGGGGCCGGCACGACGGTCGCCTATTGAAGCGGAGGAGGAAGGGAGGACAGCACATTTGCATAGCTATTTTATTGTTGGATGTTTGGACTGGATGTCTGTGAGCTTGGCTAGTGATCAAGAGGCTCCACCTGCTCGTTTGGCCCCTATTTTTTTTAAACAAGCAAATGTTCATAAACAACGACTTCATAACCTTTTTATAGGGAAATAAGCAGCTCCAACGATCTTAGTGGCGAGATTTCAATTGGTGACAACATAAGCCCATAAACAACCACACAGAGGTTATGTAGCAATGCAATGCAACTTGCAACCTTTTTTTATAGCATGGAGGGGCAAACGAGAGGTCAAGGCCTTTTAACGACTAACGACGCCCATGAGCATCACCTTACTATGCCGATCTATTATTGTCCTCCTTTCCTCCTTCCCCCAATTTTCCACCAGCTACTCCACGCACGAAACGCGACACCTAAGATGACACTTTACGACGGTATCGTGTGAGCGAGAGGTGCCTCGCCGGTCGTGCCGGCCTGATTCCGCTGCAATGCTGCACCTCTTACTAATTTAGCACCATCACGATGCTGATGTTGACAAAAGCAATTAAACAACATCATGTATTTATTGATCCCAATATCGGATAATAAGACGCAGACAGAGAGACAAATGAGATGGCATCTCAACATTCAGAGATCAATTGCTCGCCTTGTACCCACGCAGTCTGCGGTACACGTCACAGGAGATAGCGGACTCATTTCGTTGTAGCATAATATTTTAAATTAAATTTCATGTTTTTTTTTTAATTAACATATTTGACAACCGATGTATGATGTGCGGGTAGGCCTCGCACGCACGTCCACAATAAGTATTTCTACAATAAAAATGTTTTGTATATTCCCGCTGTGAAGTACCTGTAACACAAGTCCATACGGTGCTTAAATCATGGTTAAGCTAACGTCATGTGAATAAGCACATACAAATTATATTAATTTTTACTCGTTATGGTGCGTATTGTTTACTCAATATAATACGTGTATAATAATTGTGTACATATTTTGTTATGTACACATCAGATTTATGACGTTCAACCTTTGAGGTGTTGTTATATAATGGTGTTCATTCCGCTTAACTGGGAGTGTGAGGAAAGAAGACGAATCCGTAAGGGGGGGAATCATGATCACGTGATTAGGTCCCACGTCACGATCCTTATGGATGTAAATAAAACTGGCCAATGTCATCGTTATTTTTACACTTGTCCTCCCCAGTACCCTGAAGACTTTGTCAGGTTCACTACATAATATACATAAGCTTCTTGTCACTTCCTACGGCAGTGAAGTGTTGGCTATTGATCTTTTTTATCGCAATGTTAATTATTTACTAGAGTTATATATTATAATTTATGTCTGGTTAGATCGTCTTTGAGTAAACAGGCTCAATGCACGTCTCGCGTTTCGTACAGTGTATGTTTAAATAGCTCTTAGTATGAAGAGTTGTTAAAAAGTCTACTTGTGCGGCTATATATAGCGTTGGGAGTCAGCCAAACGATCAACTTGCAAATCGCTCGTCACTTGGTCCGCTTGCACTTTCACCGATGCGCTGGAGTCGCCAACAACTCGACGGTTCATTTAATTGGTCACGACTCGTCTGTCCGTCTGTAATCTCATGTAATAAGCTACTGTTACATATTTCACCGCGACCTCTAATAACAAGGAAACCGGACGAAGCCACTAGTTTCATTGTTTGCTTAGGACTTGGCTTATGGATTTCTTTAAGCAATTGCTAATTGAACAGAATGGAACAACTCAGCCAGTACTTCACGCCCATGTAATGTGACCCAATTTGTCGTGCGGGAAAGCTTTACTTTTGCAATATTGCAAATGTAATAATTTCAATGATTACTTTGTTTTCCGTCTGTCTTTGAAGGAAGCCCAAAGGGCATTAAGGCACCCTACATAGGGTAGGTAGGGCTTAGTCCTAAGTCTCACCTGGTGATATCTTATTGTAACTTAGAATATAAAATTTGCCAAAAAGTGAGATAATGCAATGCAAATTAAGGAAATGACCATAGATATCAGAAAGTTCTCTATGGAAATTAAGTTCTCTATGGAAATTACTGCCCGGCTTCGTCCGTGATGACATGGGTTAGAATACTACTTTCATAAACCACACACTGAAAGCTTCCTTGGGACTCGCTCTATCCATGGGTGAAAACAGCATGAAAATTCAGTAGATTTTGAGACAAATCAAACACGCACACACACACACATACAGATTTTAGGGGCTTTATTTTATAATGTTTATTTTAATTGTATTT
>JAFELO010000588.1:37140-68163 GCA_017140195.1 Eumaeus atala | reverse complement strand
CCGCCTTTTCGAACAGGTTGCTCGACATCCTGCCGACAAAGTCATCAAGGGGCTCGACGCGCAGGTCCCTGAGTATAGTTTGGTTCCTCATGAACCTTGGAAAAAATAATATTCTTGGGTCCAGTAATATAAAGGCCCTTTATACCTTTATATCATGTCAGGTCCCCGTGGTGACAACGAAACTAAGTTTGCCACTGAGAGCGATACCTTTAAGCGCAGAACCAGTAGCAATTGTTACTCTTGCGTGGTTAACCGGAGTCATATGTATTTATTTAACCCACTTATTTCTTCAAAAAATAATTGGAAGTCCAATTTACAAAAGAAAAGAAAAAAATGAACCAATTTTGATGCATAGGAACATGTTTAGTGTCCGCTGTGCCGCTGTGCGACACAGCACTGGTTCTCAGTGTCTCCCTTAAATAAACTAAGTTACAAAACATTTAAATTTTGGTCCATAAAACATACAAGATCTTGATAAATAAATAAAAATTAAAATTTTGATATGATTTGATATTTTAAATATTTATTAATAATCATATATAATAATAATATTCTCATAACCGCACACCTTATTTGACACCTTATTTAATATTTCAGTTAATACACGGTTAGTTACATTCTTAAAATACTTTCATATATAACATTATGGCTTTATATCCTGCCGAGCACTGGAGACATGACTCAGTTTAAATATTACTTAGTTAACAACGTTATCAGTCGGTAGAAGTATCACATATAAGCTAGAAAGTTATTGACATATTTTTTATCTACACAACTTTTAGCTACAATGACATGTTAGCTACAAAATCATTATTACATTAATACATAATAATATATTATACAAAGTGTAAAAAATAGTTTCTGATAATATTACCATAAGTATTTATACTTATTTTTGTAATTTTAATAAATATATTTTGGTATGTGTCTTTAGTAGGGATTGTGACACTGAATCTCAACGCAAAGTGAGCAGAAATGACGAAAGATTGCTCTTGCCAGTCCGACCTACGACCGCACAGGCGCATAGAATAACGACCGTGTCGTTGCCTGTGCATAGAATGACGCGCCACTACGAAATTCCACTCCGATGGTTAAAAACACATATCGCTTATGTACGGATCACGAGAGGTTGCTTCATCTCTTGATCAATCCAAATAACTTAATGATACCTCACTGATCTATGAAACATAATATATTACCACAAACCATTGGATAGAGTTGTATTTGTAGTTAGTTATATTATAAGTTAATATTAAGACAAAAGTCCTCTCCCCGTGATGACTTATGGGGCCGAAACATGGCCGCTTAATTTTGGACTGGTCCGCAAGTTTGCGGTAGCTCAACGGGCTATTGAACTTGCTATGTTGAGTGTTTCTGTCCTACAGAATTCGTAACAAAGTTATAGGGCAGAGAACTAAAGTATCCGATATCACGCGACGAATAGGCTGGCTCTTGACCAGGCGCAGATGTAACTTAGCTCGTCGCGAGTTCGAATACCGCAAATGTTATGGTTCTTTATCTATATATTATATAATATACATATGTATATGTACAATGGAAAAATAAAATATATAACATTTCTTAAATTTTAAGTTTTTTATTTATATATATGTTGTCTAGTACCTGTAACACAAGTACGGTGTTTAGCACAGGGACATGCTAACGTGGTGCGATAAGTCCATAGGTTATTATTATTACTTATAAAAAAGATACGCTTTCCAATTCCAGGCTTACTGCACTCTTGCGACGGTCACCGAAGATCTGCACATAGAAGAAAGGTAATGTTCATGTATTTTTTTGTATTATATAGCTGCAAGAATAAACCAGTTCCATCATTCCCATACATCCGTCCCATAGGGCCAGACCCCGAGCCCACGGCTCTGGGCTGGGAAAATGATATGACCATGCCGCTGATGCCAAAAACGAGTTACAAATTTTGTGATTTAGCAAGGGGTACCATAGTTGCCGAATTTGGCCGGCGCCACCGGAGAATATCTCTCGCTCAAAAGGCACCGGCCGTTAAGTAACAGTTCGAGCGAGTTGTGTGTATACTACCGCGGGTGAATCCCAATGGATCCTCCTGCTTTGTACTTGGACTGCTACTTTGTCCTCCTGTGGTATTCGTTTGTTTTGGTGAATATGGGAGGCTAACTGTGTTACAGGGCGACATCACTATCGCCTATATTAAAAAGGGAGAAGAAAAGAAAAAGAAAACGCAACGCGTAAATAGTGATAAAAGGAATTTGCTAACAATGACTCATTCATCATTAATATTTTACATTATATACTGTAAAAATTTTTTGGAAAGAAATTCCGATTGGAAGTGGCACGAGTATTTTTTTATGTTTATTTATGTGTTTGGATACTACGCAGTCTACCATTTGACACTATAACACTACTTATTTTAGGATGTAGCCCCGGAGACGCTGTACATTCCACAACCAACCGCCGAGAGCCTGGAGCTGTTCGCGCAGGCGACAGGCGCCGCTGGGTTTGAGGATTACACCGAAGGAAAGGCTCTGGTCAAGAGGCTGATTCCTGCCAACAGCCAGCCAGACTTGGACGTAGTTGAACACCAAGGTAATTTTTAAGTAAAACTTTGCGCACGCTTGTCTTGGGGAGTAAGATGATGAATGCGCAACGAGAGCGTTAGGGAAACGAGGCCAACGCAAGTTGAAAGGGAGACATAAGTTAATGAAAGTAGAAAGAAAGTGAGTTAAGGTTCGTATACTACTACGTAGGGGCAAGTGATAAAGGTGCGAAAGCAGATTTTCTTTCTCTTTTTTCATCATGCCACTAATGCCGTCGCCGTGCCGTCCATGGGCGTCCGTGGTCGTCAAAAAAGCTCCTATTGCTTGTTTGCTCACCTGCATGATCTATACTATAAAAAACTTGACTACTGATGCCCATAGACATACGCATAACTGTAATGCAGACCTGTTGCCCTCTTTCGCACGCCACAGCATACTCCAATGGCTGGAACTGATGTCATAGACCTAATACAAATTCTATTTTCAGGTGTAATCGGCAAGGCGGGTGTAGACTTCCCAGCGCTGCCAAACATCCCGAACACAGGTTTTAATTGCAAAAACGTCCCCACTGGATACTACGCAGACTTGGAAACTGCTTGCCAGGTAAATTATTTATGTTTCAAGCTCTCTTAATGTTCATTCAAAGAAATCAGTGACATGTCTATAAGGTGGCAAATTGAGAAGTATCAATATTTAGTTTTATAGTAATAAATAATAATAGTAGAAAATAATAGTAGTTTAGATATTGGGAGAAAGAGATCCCCATCCGCGGCTTCGTCAAGGGCCCAAAGTGATGTGTTAAGTAATAGAGGTCCACATCCCATCACTAGGATGGGTTAAAATACCAGTCTGATGTAGTTAAATCAATTTGCTGATTATTATCAATTTATATTAAAGATTCTAACAATTTAAAAATATTTACTTCCAGGTATTTCATATTTGTGACACATCCAGAAAAATCTCATTCCTGTGCCCCAACGGGACCATCTTCAGCCAGTCGCACCTCATATGTGATTGGTGGTTTAAGGTGGACTGCGCTGCAGCCCCAACCCTCTACGAATCCAGCGTAGAATACTATTCCAACGAACAGAAGAAGTCGCAGAAAATAAGCCAAAGCCTAGCCAAAAACCCAGACTTACAGCAAATCAATACTGACACCAATGAGCGTGCAGAATCTAGGAGAGCCTCCATCAACGTTCCTAGTACAACAGAGAGACTGTTGAGACACAAACAGAAGCTACAGGCCGATGGACCCCTACCAAACGCCAAAGCAACAGCCAGGAGTTACCAAGCTCTATTCGATGTTAATCCAACACAGAGAGCGCAAGCAACTACGGCCTTTGAAAAAAGAAGAAAAAATTTAGTACAACTCATTTCTAATAATTTTGGTAATTTTCCGAGCAGAACAACTCTACCAACTTATGAAGTCACCGCGCGCACGTTTACACCACGCCCTACACCATCCACCCCAGACTTTAGTGTTCCTAAGGAAATGCAAGTAGTAGCAGAAACAGCGTCGTTTGTCAATAATCAAAACAGACAATTTGTACAACAATACAACGGTAAAAATCTCAGACCGTATGCGGTATACACACCCAATTTGACATCAAACCCTCAAAAATCTAAAAGTACTTTAACAACTTTATATGACATTCAAGCTCAGCCAATAAATCAATATGTAGAAGAAGCGTCTACGAAGAGACAAACTCTAGTACCTTACACAAAAAGCTATTCTAGTGAAAAACGTGAACCATATACTAGACCTGGAGTTTCTCTACTAAGAGATTTTCTGGAGCGCGCAAAAAATCAATCAATTTTTGCAACAACTGAAAAAATATCCGAAGGTACAGCAAGAAGTGATAAAATCAATAGGGAAGGCAGAGTGCTCATAGGAACAAAAAATAGTTTTGAATCGGCTACAAAAATACCACAATCAACCTATAATGCTCACATTGCTGACGTAAGTTCGTCGGATTCGATAAGCACATACTCGAGCACCACTCCTACGGTTCAAACTACAACTACACCATCATATCAAGAGCGGAGGGAGAGATTAATACAAAAATTAGATTACGAACCATTTGCAACGACAGAATCTACAACACCAAATACATATGCTGAGAAGTTTTATGGAGACCAACCTAATAGACCTGGATTAGTGGTACCTCCATCTTTGACCCCAAAAACGCTTCATTCTTTTGCCATTTATTATGCCACTGCTTTAGATAATTTATCAACTACAGCTCCCATAGAAGACAATGTCGTAACAACACCAGCAATCGATAATTATGAACCAATAGACGATAAACTACCTGGGTTATTTAGCAGACAGACTATTAATAAGTATAGCAATCTCTTTGGACAAGATATGAGTGCCAACATTCAAGAACAAATGAAATTAGATCCCAACGAAACCTATAACGAATTAGTTGAAGACTTACAATTGCAAATGAGCCAAACCCCATTAGCCTCTACACCACAGATAAGAGAACTGGCTCAAGTATTCACTCATGCTCTATCTGCCTACCTTCAAGATCCAGTCAAATTTAGAAAAGTACTTTCTGAAATAAGACCCACACATCCATCTTTTGTTGATATGCCCATTACAACAGAAGAAACAATAAACACGGAACCGACTACAACTGTAAATGAAGACGACCATGAAATATTAGGTTTCTCAGATGACCACAACAGATTTTCAGACACATCATTAAGAGGCGGAAAGGCACTTAACATTGCGACTGATTATACACCTTTTGAGGAACTGACAACTACTGCTAAGCCAACTACAACAGAGAGTACATTAAGGTCACTTTTAACGAGCCCTAGAAATCCTTTTAAATGTTGTGGGCGGATATCAGCATCATATACTACTGCCCCATCCGTAACACCAAATAGTTTCGCAAACATACAATCGAATAAAATTCCTGCAATTACAAAAACAGAAAGATATAGTTTAATATCGACTGATTATCCTGAAACGACAGCAAAACCTATAGACGAATACTCTGAAGTAACGCATCTACCATCTACATGGGATTCCTTCGATTCTACTTTGTCACCTATAACCAACTCACATCAGATGTTTGAGAGTAAGAAGATAATACTTGCAAACACTGAAGCTGTTACAACACCGATCGATTTTCCAGATAATGATAGTATTGAATTAGAAAATGAAGAGGAATTGCAAAGAGCACACAGTCAATCATTTGTCTCACCTCAACCTAACAATTTAAGACAAGGAAAGCAATTAAAAACAGATGACAAGACATTGAAAAAGCCTTCGGAAAATTTAGAAGCTCCCACCCAACCTTCCATAGAAACGACATCTATTCAAATTTCGACAGTAGCATCAAGTACTACTAAAGATGTTGATGCATTAACTACTGCAGCTCCAATATCGAGCAGTATTTTCACCTCACCTGACAGCGATAAACCCTTTAGTGAATTCCAATGGTCCACGCCGTTAGAGAACTGGCAAAGCACAGGTTTAGATCCCATTACATTAAATGACGGACTTAGTCCTACTGGCCCAGAAATAGCACTACCTGAAATAACACAAGTCAGTGCTTGGGCGAATACAGGTGCGCCCTTGCCTTCAGACTTCACAGTGACAAACGAACCGGTCGTGTCTTCTACCATAAGTGTCGAGTCCACAACAGCAGGCGGCAACTTTGAGAATCGTTTCGGAAAATTTATCAGAGATCCAACATCCACAGAACCAGGCCCAGATCTGACAACGATCACAGATACAGTCGTCGAGAAGGCGAAAGAGATTATGGAAGGAATGAATGCAACTACTACCCAAAAGCTTATGAACGTAATGAAGAAGTCAAAATCCAAGTCGGTAAAACGACTGATTCTTTTACTGGTACAGACATGTGATGATGATCACAACAAAACAGCTGAAGCTTCCAAAAAGGCATTACTAGACGCTTTAATGGCGGTCTCACAAAAAGATATGGAAGAAATTACAAAAGATGACACCACAGTCACAGAGGCGCCTACAACCTTAGACATAAAGACCACTGAGTATTATAGGCGAAGTGATAGATTTGTACCAGAAGGTAGAAGAGGGAAGAGCCTAAATATTGATGCAGATGCGATAAATTCTCTATCCATTCCATCTACTACTGAAAGTAAGACTGAAGAAACCGAAACCACTACAGCAACTTATAGAACGACAACGCCAAGTCGTAGAGGTGGTAAACGGTTTCAAACTAAAACTGAACAATTGACAACAACAGAGAAACCATCAACAACAGACAGATCATCTACAATAGACAGGCCATCTACAACAGACGCGCCTTTTGCTGCAGCACGATTGTCTGCACAAGGAGAAGTAAAAACCCAATCAGACACAAGAGCTTTGGAATTATTAAGATCACTATACACAATTGCAGCAAGATGGGGTTGATGTTAATTTTCTTTTCTCTTTTATGAATTATAATTATGATTCATTAGTACGTCTAAGATTTCGCTTGGGTCTTCTTTTTTCTTGTGCATGACAAAGAATACTTACATTCCAAATAACACTGCCATTCGTGTTTAAGATATGAAATGTTAAAATGAATCATAATAATTAAGTTTGTATAAATGTGATCTAATATAATTTGTAGGTAAATGTTACTTGTCGCCATTTTAAGAAAACATACAACAATAACAACAAATGAATTCTATATTACTGTCTTATGGTACGATATGTACTCACGCACGAGTAGTTACAGATCAATTGTGCGCTTGGGGGTGCAGTGCGCATACTGTCAGCACATCGACTGTGTGCGTATGTTCAATTGAAGATCAACACCATGTGCATTTACGTACACATGGCTGCGTGCTCTATGTTAAGAAATACTTCATTAGCATAGTTAGGTTACTCTAGCTGTAATTACTTAATTTATTTTATGAATCTTTCTACTCGGAGATGTGTTTTAATGGTTACCTATATTTTTACGTTATCGAGTAAATTACTATTCGTCTTGTATTATAATAAGATTTAAAAATAGCGACGGTCTCCAGTAAGTTTTATTTTACAATAAATTTTATATCAAACATTATCTTTATTTATTTTACTAATATGGCATAAGATGGCATTTTATGAGTCTCTCATTGCTCATTTTATGTGATGGCTAATGTTAGTTGACCATCAATACTTATAGTACTTACATTTAATTCATAGAGACTAATTTAGATGTTTATATGGTTTTTCGATATTGCATTGCTTCAAAAGGCACATTAAGCTGATGGAATCTTTAAATTTAACAGTTATCATTGTAGCTCTAAGCACATTGCCGACAAAATCTATTTACATATCTAAAAATTTATCCTTAAATTAAACGTTATGTATCATTAAGACTACATCACATTTCTAGTCCCCAACGCCTGGGGATAGTTTTATGGTAAATAAAAAAGTCTAGTAAATAAAGTAACAGACAACTATATCAAATTTGCTTGTTTTGTTCCCGCCCAAAGCCCAAAAAAGAATGCCCATATGGTAAAAAAACACATCGGAAGGATCTAATGCTGCCAGAGGCCTTCTCACTATGCCTGGGTGTGAAGTAGCTGGTCTCCTCTTCATCATTATATTGGGAAAAAGGTATATAAAATAAAATATATTTTAACTATATAACCTTTATTCTCTTGTTTCTACACATTGTTACTTGGCTTTGTTAGCCCTTGTAGCTTTGCTCCCGCTGGCTTCGCGCCTGCTGGCCTTGCTCCCTGTGGCCTTGTTGACGAGCATGTTGCCGCTGGTCTTACTCCCTATGACCTTGCACCCGCTGGGTTTGCCTGTGGCCTTAGTGAGCGTGCGCTGCACGTCCGTATCGGTCACTTTGTGCCCTGGCTTGAAGTAGCTCTTAAGTTTTCTTCTCTTCTTCATCATGATCTTAGAAGCAGCCAGCGCGCCTCGGTGCTGTAGGGACTCGTAGCGTTCGCGAAGCAGGTTCGCTGTGAAAGGTTTTCATCATTAAAATATTATTAATCAGTCAAACATTTTATTTATTTAGAGCTCGGTGTTGTGCACTTGTGGTGACCTCTGTCCAGCAGTCGACAACATGAGGTCGATGTTGGACTACTCACTCTGCCGTTATGAATGATATCACTAATATCCTCAGTTCAAGCACAGTCTACTCACCATTATAGTTAACATTCCTACGATCACCGAGCAGGTCCTTGGGGCCAATCTGGGACTACTCACCGTTATGATTGATATTAAGATCCCCGGTCAGATTCATGGGATCGAGCATAGTCTAATCACCATCATTATTGATATTCCTAAGATCACCGGTCAGGTCCTTGGGCTATCTTGGACTGCTCACAGTTACAATTGATAGTACTGGGAACCCTGTTCATGTCGTTTAGGTCAATGTTGACCCATTCTCCATTATTATTGATATTTCTATGAAGCCCAGTCAGGTCAATGAGGTCAATGAAGGTATACTCACTTTTACTATTGATAGTTTTAAGCACCCTGATCAGGTCATTCAGGTCAATGTTGGTCTACTCACCATTATTATTGATATTTCTAAGTATCCCGGTCAAGTCGTGGAGGCCAATTTTGTTTTACTCACTCTTATTATTGATATTTCTAAGAACCCCGGTCAGGTCGTTGAGGTCAATGCTGGTCTACTCACTATTATGGCTGATATTCCTGAGGTCGCCCGTTAGGTCCTTGGGGTCCACGAACTCGGGCTCGCGGCGGAGCGGCCGGTTGGCGTTTAGCGCCGGGACAGCGCTGGCCGCCGTCTCCAGCCGTTTGCTCTGGCGCCTCTGCCTCAACTCCTGTTGCTTCTTGTCCTTGGCGGTCAGGGACGCTTGCATCTTCCTCAATCTGTGCACAATAATAATAAAATTAAAATATAGATTTATTACTTATTTCTCTTTGTCTTATTTTGTAAGAAATTACTTGTCCTGGTCTCTATGGCCATTTCAGTCAGTTTGAAAAAAAAAAACATTTTTTTTTAAGTAACAGGGAAGGAAACTCTCGTTCGCGCGTTTCGTGCTGTCTGTGATTTAATGCGAGCTCATAGAAAACAATTATATCTATAAGCATCGGTAGTAATGAAGAGACTCCGACTGGTCGTTTGCCCCTTTAACCGGGTAGAACATAGAGCCATCTACTCATATGTCCATTTATACTATACGAAAAACCAATTGAATCATTTAACAACCAAGACAATTTGGTCAATCTGATCCTGGTATGCAAGTCTCGGCCTTCCCCGGTACCTACATAATGTCTTTCACTCACTTGTAAATATCAGTAATCTTCTTCTTATTAATCTTCTCCCTTTTAATTCTCTCCTTCTCTGCTAGCCTCTCCTTCTGTTTCCTCCTTGCCTTGTGGTCCTTCTTCTTGTTCTGCACTGGCGGGTTGACGGCTCGGTACTCATTGTCTGATACCTCCTCGTCTACCTCTGGCTTGTGAGGCTGGGGTAAGCCAGCGCTCATCTCCTCGCGCCATTGAGTCTGAAATAAAATACATAGAGGTTGTGCAATGTGTTTCGACCCTGATGAAAACTTAAATTTATTATACATATTCCCTTGGGATTTTGCTTATTTGCTGCTAAGTGAAATATGAATTGGCATTCACAATTTTATTTTTTTGATATACTAAAATAGACCTTTTAAAAAAAACTAAACATTTAACATACTACATTACTTGTTAGCCTGTTGCATGTATAGGAACATTAGCTCAAGTTGTCAAACATCATTCATATTTATTAAGTTATTCAATTATAATATATATAGATACAAGCATTGGTTTATAAAAATACAAGATATGATCTCATACTGAGAGCATAACGCATATGATTTTAAGTTGTTCTTGCAAAGCATGTTCTATTTAAAAGAAGTGCACAATTTAAATATATTGTTTCGAAAAGTCAACCTTAGACATATGATTTTGAGCTGCTTTTACTAAGTGCATAATTTCAAAATTACACATTTTTTATGCAACAGTTTTGAGATGCTGACTGCATATCTTGGTATCTTTAGTAACTTAACTACTGGTTTGAATTTTATACAGGTGTGGTGCCGATTGGAATACAGTATAGCTTGGGTATAAATCATTTACTTCTTAATTTATTGTATGGGCTCGATTTTTACAGCCTTAACATTTATTTAAGAGCAAACACAACATAATTAAACTAATGTCCACACAATAACTTTTCACAATTCACAAGTCTGTTCTATAAACAAAGTGAGGAATCATTATACTTAGTAAAGTGCTTACCTCTTTCTCTTGTGGTGTGACCCTGCTGAACATGCCGGTGGTAACTCTGTGCAGATGAGCCTCCCTCTTCATCAACACCTGTTCATGTTTCACAACATTTTGGAGCAAGTCTTGGTGTTCCTGGAACAATAATTCTCTTTATTTTATACTTGTTTCCTCATGTCTCCCCCTCCCAGAGGGACCGAGAGGACTCCCCTGACTTTGAAATCGGTGGTGCTTATTGCATAGTTTACAGCATGCATTGCATTTTACACATAAAATAGGAAACATGCTTAAGTTTTACATGTCGTTAAAATATCCTTTTCACATTCTAACTAAAGTGTTGCTAATACATATATAATTTTTTTGAAATAATAAATTAGAAATTGAAATAAAACTGAAGTAAAAAGTAAAGTTGCTGTTGTATAGTTATTTAAGCTAATGTGTTACATCAGGATAACATATAGAAGATTATGTGACCATCCTAGGTGATGGACTCTAGTAGATGTTATAGTAGTTATGTGTGTAATGGCACAAGCTTTAACACGGGCATCATCTGTCACAGCTGTCATCACAGAATGTGTAAATCTCTACACAGATATGGATAACTTACCTGGAAAGATGGGTTGTAACTGACTCCCGGGTGTGGCACCTCGACTGCAGCTCGTGTGACGATTGTCTTAGGCAGTGCCGGCTTGGGCCGGAAACGTTTTGCTGTGGGTACATTGTGCAGTTGGACCTCTGGAGATATGAACTCTTCACATAGGGTGGAAGGTATTCCTTTAACTTCCAGTACTGGAAAATAGACATCTAGTTTTGTAACAAGTTTCTCAACATCCTGATGTATGTTCAATTATACTACAGCAGTAGTATAATTAGAAGTTACTACATTAACAAAGTAAAGTGCTACAAAATTAGTTTGATTCATGTTATTGAAAAAATCATATAGCATATGCATTTTCACCCCTGCATCTACAATAAGCTTCCAAACTCTAACAAACAGTATGTAATCATTATCACTAATGTAAGCTCACTACCTTCATATATGTAAGCACATAATTTCCGAAAAACTGTACAAAATTAGATAATTATTTTATTTTTGCATTTTTTTATGGGATGTCCAAGGTTTATAGGTAAGAATATAATGTAAGAGTAATGTGTGGGATGTTGTAATCACTAAAAATAGGTTGGAAAATCTCAATGTTACAGAGTAAGGTAGCACTTTCAACAGTTCAGCCACGTAACATTGCACATTACTATGACATAAAATTTTGCAATTATGAAAATCATCTGTATTTACCTTCATCGCCCCACAAATTCTTGTCAAATGTTTGTCGGACCGCCTTTGACTTTTTCTTCTTTTCATAAGCTAACTTCTTATTCTTCTTAATCAGTTCTACTCTCTTTGCCACTGTACCCTTCTCAAATTTACGTTTGTATGATACTTTTGATAATGCTGTTGGCCTTGTGCCAGCTGGATTCACATGGTTCCTTTTAGCATTTGGGTCTTGTACCTTAAGTAAAAAAAATACTTGATGTATTTTTTTTTATTTTAAATTTAATTTTGAATCAAATTATAAACTTCATATATCAAATTATGAAGTTAACAATAATATCAATGAAATACACTCTACACCATTAAACACTGAATATTGAACAATATTGAGAACTAAAGATGCCCCAGCTTCACCCATGAATGACAAGGATTGCTGCTGCTACCGTATCATATTATATAAAAACTTTTATCAGTTATTGCTCTGTCTATTGGTGAAAGTTGCATGGAAATCCATTCAATACACTTTGAAAAATCCATCACATACTAACAGACATATTTAGGGGGTTGTTTTATAATATGTATAGATATATTACACAAGAATAAATAGTACAATGTACATGAATCATTCATTTAATAGTGATTATATATTTTTTCATCGTCATCATAAGCTGGATGGCATTATTTAATAAAATAATCTTTACTTTATGGTTATTTATTTAATAAATGTAATGAAATTATTAGTATCACCTACAAAATCTTAAGAAATAATGACAACAAAAGTAATACTTACTTTAGAGGTTGGTAGTAGCACTTCAAAGCATTTTGGCATTTTTGACAACTGTGCCCTTTTCTTCTGTTTCAATGACAATTCTTTAGTACCAGACTTTATGTCTGTTTGTTCACTGTTCTTTTCATCACCTTGTGTATCTACCACAAAAAGTTCCTCATTGGGTTTTGTGTCAAATTTTCTAAAATATATTTTCGACTTGTTAGCATTTCATTATGAATATTGTGTTCCTAATCTTTCATTAATGAATTATTAGTGGATAGATTGTTTACAAGAATCTATCAAATATAAAAGCATACATGATACAACCATGGACAATATTTTTGTTATTAATATTTATTGAAATAGTACATAATTTACCTTCAGCAATTTAACCCTAATATAATTTATAAAAATATGTTTAAATCATAATGAGTGATACATAAAATTTGCAGAGCATTGTTGTTATTCACTTTGACTTCTGTCGTAATCATTAAGTAAACTCATAGATGTTAATAGTGTGCAATGAAACAAAATACGTCCTAATATTATTAATCGTCTGGTTTTATCGAGATTAGGCTTATCAAATTATGCCGACACTAGCATAAGCTGTCTAGCCATATTGCACCGCACGTTGAAACAATATCTAGTCACTAGATATTTTTACGTTCTATTTAAAGAATATGTTACTTTGAAGGAAGGATCAATCAATATATAATATACCGCGACACCACTTTAAATTGTCTATATTAACGCCCGGAATTCATAATATTCATGCTGAAAACATAACCTTACCCAATTCTTTCTTCTAGTCGCTGATCTTCAAGATACTCTTCGACGTCCGCAATATCACAATGTTTACGCCATGCTGCTTTATTTCTTTTCGAAACTCGTTTCTTTTTAATTGTATTCGACATTTTTATATTGTTTAGCGACAAAAATCACATGGACACGACAATAGTACACAAGGTTCCAAACTAAAGGAAGTACCAACTGTCAGTTGTCACTTGTCACTGTCAATTATCTCGCGCTCACGCTGTTACATTAATCGTCTTCGGGTTCCCGAAACATAAAAACGTTAATTTAATGTATAACGTATTTTTATAGATAAAGGATTAAATAGTATTTTTATTTAAGAGTCGCTGTTCACCGCGGTTTCACCAGCGTAAAATCTTTGTAAGAGAACCATTTCATTCCTTTCATAGCCTAGAACCTAGCCGGCGATTTGCTCGACAAATTAGTAAAGTTCGCAACAGAAACCGTCAGAAGCAGTCTTTCTCGAGTGATATGATGCCGCAAGATATATAGATAAATAGACAAAAAATATCGATTCTTGTATCCTCAGTAACCTATTTTATTTATAAAATAAATGCATGTTTTTCAAATATCTTCTACATACAGACTTTCGATCACGTGATAATAAATGATCACCAACGCCCACAGACATTTGCAACACCAGAGGTCTCACAGATGCGTTGCCGGCTTTTTAGAGATAAGTAGGATTCTCTTGAAAAGTCGTATCGGTCTGAAAATACCGAAGGGGGTAGCTGATTCCATAAAGATATGGTGCGCGCGAAACAATTGCTCTTAAAGCGCACGGTAGTGGACTTCGGGACACCGATTTTTTATTTACCTATTTTAATTAAGTAGATTTCAGAATATTCAACGGTTCAGGTATTTGCGGAAAATTTAGTTTGTTTTTTAAAGGTTTTTGACGTGATAATGTTCTATTCATAGATAACAAAAGATGCTTGCACGATAAGTACGATGCCATATACGTACTCAAATAATGTTCCAAATGGACGGAGCCTGCGAGCGAGAGAGCGTAACAAGACGTCTCTTACACTCCACGGGCAATGCATCACCGATCAATTAGACAACCGTTGTCGCTTGTAATTATATCATCATTAAATTGACTTTCTGCCAACCAGTTCTTTCCTAAAACAAGAGGCGATAAATAAAAGTAAAAAAAATAAGATTAATATTTATTTGAAACACTTAGAATTAATTAACAAGTAAGAATATATTATTTTAAACTCTAATGGCATTATATAAGCGGCGGTCTGCTACCCTTCACATTTACTCTTCACATTCTTCCTCTTCCTCTCCCTCTTCGTCGGCCTCGTGGTGAGCAGGTTCTGGAATCATTATAAATTTGAGTCGTATTTTCAGGGAGATATTGACGGACCACTTGATTCGACTTTGATTTACGCGTATATGTATAGTTTTTTTTAAATAATTTTTCATGTCCATATAATCGTCGTCATTCGCACTGCGGAAATGGTGTAATTACCAAAAGAGAAAAAAAGAGCATACCTATTCTTTAAAGGTCGGCAACGCGTCTGTAAGACGCCTAGTCTTACAGATGTCTATGGGCGGCGGTAGTCACTACCTACCTGCTTGGACGTTGTGTTCATAAGACGACCTTGCATCTTGTGATATGTCATAAATAGTTAGTGAACAATCTAACTACATATTAACTGCGTTCAGGCGCGTGATCTTGAGTTTTTGGTTATGTCTCCTTGTCCCAGTTATGACTTGTGAATCACGTCATATCATAAGACATAATGACCAGGTTCCACTGCATAGTGATACGTTCTAAGATTTTGATTATGATTACGTTACAAAGAGCTATCCTAATTCAAAATCTTTTTTTTTTTACGGGAGGAAGATGCCGCATCAGCATTCGATATAATTATAAAATTTTACAAAAATGTTGATAATTTAGACCAACGATTTGAAATCCGTTTTATTTAAAAATGTTTCAATTAGTAATATGCTACAATACTAATTAGTGGTACGCGTGGTTGTACACGAGGGTTTCAGGACTTCACGTTAAAGTTAACGAATATCCAACAAGGCATTTTAGTTTATCAAATAAATACGAAAATTTTGTGGACTAATCACACCACGCTAGTCTATCCCCATTCAAAATACCGTAAGCATTTGTGTTATAGTTACAAGCAACGGATAATATATTTAATATTTTTTTTATAAACTTAAAAAATGTAATGGATCAACTGACCTAATTGGTCGTCAGTTACTCAAACCCTTGTTGTTGTTTCATTACAAATTCATCCACAAAATAAAATAGAATCAATTTCATGTAAAACTATCTTATACTGGCAGACCAAGTTATCCTGTTAGAAACAGTCCAATTTAAATTTGGCAGGCGTTATCCCGCTCGAAAAAAAGGAAAACAAATTTGATGACACACAGATGGCACCGCTCACTACAGGATGTATTTGTTAATATTCACATTGTCCTGGCTTGTTTCAATGTAATATTCGATTGATATAACTAAAATCATTCCAGGATTAGGAGTACATCAGTACATGCTGACATGCACCTTATAGAGCCTTTTTTTTGTTGTTGCGGGGAACCGCATTTACTAGCCTTCACTGGCCCTGGGTGGGATCCAGTGGTGTGTGGGACTCGCGGCACATGACAGTGCCTTGGTGAGGTGCCCCGGAACAAGAATTCATCAGGGCACCTCGACGGCTAGTCTGCCTAAGGGACCAACTCCACCTCCACAGATGGGGTTGCCCCGCACTACAGGACTACACTACCGACTTTGGGACAGTGCAATAGGATGAGGTTCCCATCCTCGCCCCCTGCCCCGTGCGCAAAAGTGCCTCCTCCTATTGCTCTTAGGTCCCCTCTTCTTATAAGGTCCCTTCTTCTTATAAGAGGGGTACCGAGAGCGATTCCTCCTCCTGATCTTTAAACCCCCTCTTCTTATAAGAGGGTTGCAAATATCACCCTCGGTTCAATTGGCTTCACCTGGGTTCACCCAAAGCTAGTAAGCTCCGCCGCCACGACAAGGCTTGAACCATGGTGGGGAGCTTATAGATCCTGTCGAACGATACACCGACGTCAAATTGTGTTTCCAACCATCACGGAACTCATTTTATACAATAATTTATCTAGATCGATAGATGTCATTTTATCTTCGCTTTTGGTTTCAACATTTATGAGGATACAGCTATAATTTAAGATGCCAAAATAGTAATGCTCTTCGCATGTAAACTAATATTGACTTCCAATTTAAAACTATGTTTAGCGAATCGAATCATAAATTATTTCAGGTACTCATGTTTTTACCTGTTTAGTAAGGGCTAGTTCCATGCTGCATTGTGCTACACTTAAATGTGGCGACAGAAAATTGGATTACGTAACCTGCGGCCCATTGGTGTGGGAGGAGTGAAGGAGAGCAACGTATCTGCATGAAATTAAATTGTGGATGTCTATGGGCGCTGGTAATCCTCAGAGCCTTCGATTACTTGTTTGCCCTCCTATACTATAAAAATAATGTCCAAGGTCCTACTTTATATTTTTCCATTTACGGCTCCTTATTTTTTTCACTTAACATACCATGAGAGCCCTAAAATCAATTCTCGTAGGTATCTCTCATCATGGTAGACACCTACATAGGGGGATCGAAACATGCTAGCCCTCCACAATCTTATCAAAATCATCACCAGCAGCAGTAGCAGACAGAAGCCATCCACCGTTGGACGTAGACCTTCCCCAGAGAGCGCTACTAGTCATGGCCACAAGCTGCTTGCATCCACTGGCCTATGCTTGTCAAAATGTTATAATTCTTTTCAGACCTGAACTTCTGCTGTGGAAGCGAAGAGAAACCCAACACAGTTCAATCGGATTGTCAAGAGTGTTCGTCGGGCGAATAGACAATGTTTCTGCTCGAAGAGAGGTCCGACCCTCCACTCTCCCTCAGGTGGAAGAGATGCATTCCGGTATGAAAATATTCCTAATAGCTAATTTAACACCTATTATCATGGATAGAGAGTATCATGTCCAGAGAGATCTAAGCTTATATACCATATTTACTTTTCTATTAAAAGTACCTATATTAGGTTTCGTGGATGGTAATCACCATAATGATTGCCTCATGGTGCAAGGGTTAGCATGTTCTGCCACAGAAGTGGGGTACAGGTTATAATCCCGTGTCAGACAGTGGAGAGCTCGTTACAGTTCCTGGTTTCTCTTCGTTCGTGTCGGATTGCCGTCCCATCGAAATAGGGGAATGAGGGATAGCGCAGTTGTGTCTCCTCAAACACTTTTTTTGCAGCTTCAAAAAACCTCCTACAAATGCTAGGTTGTTTAATCTGGACCTGTCGACATAGCGGCGCTGCTTTCGCAAACTCTCTCTCTCATAAAACTATAGATGGTCACCTTAGTTCCAGATTAACCTAGTAGCAGAAGTAGGAATTGCTTCGAGCCCCGTGCTCGAATGGGCCCATTGGGATGCGAAGACTACATGAGCGATTCCGTAAAGTAATGCTATTATGAATTGAACGAAATGTCATTCGAATTAACCTTAATCCGTTACGAATTAACTGGCGATTTATAAAAGTTTAATTACAGTGTTAAGTTTAAGATAGTTTGCTATGTTAATCATACACAGGTAAATATTTTTCGTCAAATTTATTTCATGTCATTGTCATCAGTTTCGTTGATTGACTAGGATGAGCAATGATGAATAGCTCTGGACCATGGCATATTGGAAATTCTATTCAGGTCCTTTTATTATTTAAAGTATTTTCCTGTTACCTTCTCCACATAAATTATCGGCCGTATAGGTAATGTAGACTCTGATTTATAACGAAGTCCGTTTAAGCGAGGGTCCTGCTTGTGCTAAGTGGTTAATCCGGCAAAGAACATGCGCCCCTCCCAGATCTAGCCCTTGGACTATTAGCTCGGCTCACATGACAACTTCGAATGATGATACATTAGGAGGTAGATAACATTTCGACTGCCAGTTTTTAATTTTCCTGATACTTTATCAAAATGACAAACTAGAAATAATGTTCCCAGTTTTTATAGTTCAATTTTAAAGTTTGAATGATCAAACTACAGAAATGCCTTGTAAAATAACCATAGAACAAAGATAACATTTCGCGACCTATCCCTCATTATGGGTGGCTTCTTACCATTTTTGAAGGGAAAAATATTGAGTTTGCGTAAGGAATGCTTTGCTGCTTTAGCGTAACTCCTCTTTCCTGTGCTACGCGAGCACGCTAACTAGTAGGACCTACGCGGCGAGACAAGTGTGTGCGCCTCAATTATACATGTTCATTGTTTTGACTTCAATCGGCAGTGCCCGTTTCTTTTAAGAAAAAAAATCATTCAGACTCAACAACACCTTATCTTCATAAAAATCCCAAGCGAGTTTCCCCGGTTAAAAGATAAATATTGTGTTATGCCAATATGTTTGCTTACTTACTAAGTGTAGATTATTAATGTACATTTTACTGTATACATATTAGTAAAAGATTTAGTAAAACTAGAATAATTAAATAATTTATTAATTAATTTCTATTCTACCTTTTAATTACCAATCCATTATCTTTTGGAGTACCACGTGAATGATGGATGTTCATTCTCTATACTCTTTGGGAGACTATATTTCTCGAAAGTTGGAAACTCATCAACATTAGATTCTGTATCTAGTAACACTATTTCTGTATCTTTCGGCAATTCATGATCACCAAAAGCGGAGGGTGCGTATTGCACTTCAGGAGATTGAACAAGGACATTGTTAGCCTTAGCATGAGATGACAGATCAAATTCGAGAATTTTTTGGCTATCTGGCTGATGATAGATAATTCTGTTTGTCTGGTGGCTTGAGGGTATTGGTTTGGTGTTGGCCAGGTGAATGGGACCGGGTTCTGAAAGAAGGGAAAAAGATATGGTTGTCGAATTTTAATTCGTTAGGAATTAGGTGGTTAATGAAAGAAGAATAGTTTACAGAATATAGGTAAATCTATTTTAGCCCGCTGTTGTAACCACTTTATTTGAGTAGATATTTCGTGCTTATCACCATATTAGTATGTTTGCTAAATGTAGAAAACAAATGAGGTAATTGATTATAGTATCACATAACTTCAGTATGTATAACTGTCAAATCTCCACTCGTTGGTTTGGACAGCGATTGGCCGAGCTGTAGTTCTCAAAGATATGGTAGAAGTCGGAAAACTTAATTACTCCATTTGTAATGTAAGTCCTTGTGTTAGTATTATGTAGGTACTTACAAAATTTATAGTACATATTAGTATAAAGTTAGTCAAGTTATGTATAAGTGTGATGTCAGTAGAAGTCAATAAAGTCTCATAAAAAGTCAAAAACTCAAAGTCACAGTAGAAAAAAGTACATTAAAATAACGAAATGTAACAAAACATTTTATTCAAATACATCATGCTCCATGGCCGAGGACATCGCACTTATGTAAGTTAGTAATGTTACTAATTATTTTATTTTCATTTTTGTCAAAACGAAATACAAAAATGCAAAATAAGTTAATATATATTAAAAAAATGTAAAATATATCACAAATATAATAGCCTAATGTGAAATATATTAAAAAATCAACAAAATATTTACATTGGCGGTATATAGCGGAATAGGAAAATAAGATGTTTATCAATTTAAATTCTATTTTTAAAGTCTAATCTAATGTAATATAATAAAATTGCTTTTATGTTAGCGGTAACTATCCCTAATAAATAATTTACTCTATTGCCTATTTTTAAACTGTGTTTGAACTGAACGCACTGTTAAAATTGAAAAATTATCTTTGAACCTATTCCAATACCTACCATAGCCCGTGTCCAAATTCTTTTGATTTTGAATACAATTTATCGAAATTGTTTTTGGTTTCATTATCAAAAGTAATTGAACATAGACAATCAATTCAACACGTTAATGCTACTAGTTTTGGAAGTCCGATTGGTAATATTCCTGACTGTTCTGTTCGGAGGGGGCAGCCTTGTATTCCTCGTAGCTAGTACCTTCATGAGATGCATCCTTGTGCGGTCCTTGGGCAAGACCGGCAGCTGCGGCCTTCGCTGCCGCCTCTGCAGCATTCGCTTGGGCCTGCTGAGCAGCCGCCTGATGAGAAAGACAAAATATGAACACACACACTCTATTAAAATTACCTCTCTTCTATTACGTTTTTAAATCAGTTTAATTGTGAAAATATCGCAACTTTTATTGCCTTACACATTTATTTATATGGAAACACTGGAAATGTAATTTGGCGGCAAACGTTAGGAGTTCTAAATTTCCTGCTTCTCTTTTAAAGAAACACGCTTCTAGAATATTGTGTGGATTGCCTTGTCACGAGGTTATTAATTTGATAGAAAAATCAGAAAATTAAAAAGAAAAGATAATTATCACGACTTTATTCCAAATCATAGGTAAATAATAAAACTTGTTGCGTTTAAAAGACGATCGATATTTTGATATCTTCCACCAAATAAATGCGCTTGGATTCCTGTTTATAAAACATATCATTAATTATAATCGGCAGCACCATGAAGGCCAGAATGCTGCAGAACAGAACAGAAGAATAGCAGCACTTATAAACACAAAATGTGGGCACAGATTATTCACATAAACATGCCTGCCAAGAGGAGCATGTATATAGTTGTAACGGGAGATGGCATATATCATAACAAGTCATGGAAATATTATTTGATTAACATCGGCAAGCGTGCATTGCTAGCTAGCTAATACACTTGTGACAACCTTTGTTCTACGACTCGTCTTTGAACATAACCTTAGAAATGGCAATATAGTACTTTGAAAATTTTATGTCTATGATGTTGTTCTAGCTTACGAGCTTGTTGTATTATTTATACACGTGTGTATTTGTGTAGAATAATCCTGTATATTCATGTCAGTATGTGTAGCTTACCTGAGCCTTCCTAGCCGCTGATTGCGTAGCTTCAAAGTCGATCCTGACCCCCTTGAGTTGTTCCTGGAGGGTCTGCAGCCTCTGCCGCGCCGCTCCCACCATGGCAGTTTGGGCACCCAGCTCTCCGGCCGCTTGAGATGCAGCCTCGTTGGCGTTCTCTGATGTCGCCTGGGCGGCGTTCAACGCTGCTTGGATTACGTTCACCTGGAAATGGCACAAATGTTAGAAAGTAAAAAAAAAAAGAATAACGTTCTCCTCGACTAAATATAGTAGATTTCTTTTATTAGGCGCTGTGAGCCATGTAAACTTAGATACCCATCTTCGTAGTAATAGCACAATAGGAAGTATTCAAGTTGTCAGATGCATTATAATTTACCTTCTAGCTGTACCTAACTCGCCGAGTCGCAAGTTGCACGCTATTATTTTTGTGTGTGTAATTCTTTTTCAATTAAACTGTAATTGCTTTTTTCTATTTTGTTTTACACCGGTTTACTAAGGATTATTACACGCGAGCTCGTGACCATGGCAGCAGCAAGATCTCGGGAAAGTAGAAGTTGTATTGTACTAAGAGTTAGTGCCATGCTGCATTTGAGGAGATATGCATGCATAGTGCATGACACCACATCCTCCTATGCAACGGGAGTGCGCCGGCACGACCGGGGAAGTACCTCTCGCTCACATAATACCGCCGTAAAGTAACATCGTGGGGCGGGGGAAGGAGCGCAACGCATCGGCATAGTAATTATGTAGATGTTCATGGGCGTTGGTAGTATTTTATATATACCTAAAGTTGCAAAGCACAAACAAAACCGTGGGTGCTAGCTAGTGTGTAACAAGCAATTGGCAAACAGAGATCGAGAGAAAAATTTAACAATGTCATATCAGCTAGTAGAGCATGACGGTTCGTAATTACTGGTGACCCCAATTGAGAAACGTATTAGACGAGTAATGTTTGATGAGATGAAATATGTCTACCAGTGGTGATTCCCCATAGGGCCACGAGGTTCGGGCCTAGAGGGGCATGATTGTAGTTAGCAAAATTTTACTAGCAACAAAATGTTAAAGGGGGAAAGGACTAAAAATTGCCTGTACAAAAAAAAGAGAGGCCGGCATATCCTGCAGAGTATATACCACCGACTCCTGTCAAACTTAAATACGCCACTGGTATCTACTATTTCTTCATCATTATCAATACTTTCCATCGTCTGGTACCACCTAATTCACTGCTAAGCTACATAAATCGCCCCATAAACCCAATTTATTTATTTGAGCCATTTAAGGTTTATTACAAGGGTTGCTCATAATTTATACATATTATTAAATAAACTCAAAATCTGCATGAGATCGATTTCTTTAAATCGACTAAACGGATTTTCATACGGATTTCGGCCATGGATAAAGTTATTGCCGAAGAAGGTTTTCGCGTAGGTAACAATCCGGCCCCTGATATACAGACGAAGCCGAGACGGAGCACTAGTCACAATATAAATACATGTTTATGACCTAGCCGAGGTGTGTTAAACAGCTACGAGGTAACTGCGCTACAGCGGCGACACGAATGCGGCGGAGGGAAAAGTTAAAATAGATGTAACTTGCTGGAGGAGGGAAACGCATCTGCATTAATGTGCGAATGTTACCAAAAGACCAATCTCTCTGAAAAAATTTCAGGCACCTGCTTCCACATTTTTCTCCTTTTTTTTCGGAGGGACCTACTACTGGTTGGCGGCGCTATTGCTCGCGCCTCTACAGTTCAACGGACGAGCGAAGACTTTTGTGTTTTCTGGTTTGTATTGTACAAGTTTTCATACTATAGAGGGGTAAACGAGAATTCGGTGTGTTTTGACGATTAACAACGCTCAAAAACAACCGCATTGTCAAGCAGTCTGAGGATGGGTTGCTCTCCTTTCCTCCTAACCTCCACTGGGCCACCGGCTATTTACTAACCGCACGTAACGCGTCAGCAAAACTTATACTAAAGTATAAGTTGTGTGTATCATGTAAGTGAGAGGTACCACCAGGTCGTGCAGGCCCAGTTCAGCCGCAAATAGATACTGGGTGCTGGCATTTAGGATGATAGGGGGAAGGCAAGGAGGGCTGTATCTCCAGGCCCCATTAGTCATAGGGGTCCTAAGTGTTTATTTTAAAAAATAGTTTTTTATTGAAAAGGGGACTTCTCATCCCCAAGCTCAAGGGCCCGGGCCGAGCTTACTCCGGTGCTGATGGCACTACCTCTTACTCGAGACATACAGTAGGAATATATTTAATATTGATCAGTGGGTGCGCTACATAAGGGCTAATCATGATGTTGAGAGACCGCGGAAAATAATCACTTATTTGTGACACCAGACCACGCACTGATAAACCAATTTTGCACCGTTCGCTTCGCAATGTTTCGTCATCGCAGATAATGTCGCAAAAAGTTTTTATCGACACCGTCTTGCGAATCAAGTTTTCATTGTTGGTTTAGTTCTTTTTTAGTTTTTTAGTATCGATCTGGAATTGTATTGCCTAAAGTTGAACTAATTGGCGGTGACCTAAATATCGGACTATGTAAAGATTTCAAAATATAATAGTGAACCTTTAGTTTGTTTGTTTCGGACCTGATATTATACTGCGGAAAACTAGATTTGGGATCGAAATGGAGATTTACCCTCCAATCTCGCGCAAATGAGAGAGATGCATCCCTATACTAAAGTGTTTCTAATTTAGATTTGGGTTCAATGCGAGGAAGAGATACAATGTGTTGGCGTTCATAAAATGAGGCATTTGACCAGCAAGAGCCTATAAAGGTTTCCCCCTTTGACGAGCCGTGTAGGCAATAGGTTCCACCCCAGTCGCGCTAGCTCGTTTCGACTATAATGCCGCAATGACATTTCCTCTTAATACAATCCTCCTACCTGTGTATATTATCATACCACGCTAATAGAATGTACATGGCACATGTTATATGCTATCAATGTGTGTTAAACGTAATAACTACTTACTTACTACTTACTACTTGCGCTTAACGCGCACAGAGTAACAATTATGTAACAGGTTTTTTTTCTGGTACTGTAGAATGTGGGAAATAAATCAGGTTATAAGATGCTCTGGTCACGGTCAAGAGCGATTCATAACCCCTGTGTTGCAAAAAGTAGGTGGTGCTCTTGATTTAGTGGGTGAGCAGTTGTATCAGGTAGTCCAGAGAAGATTGCCAAATAGAAAAGCCAAAGATTCACTTGTTTGTTGTTGTGCTCATCGAATTTTCGAAGAAAAGATTTCTGTTAAAGATGTCTATGGACGGCGGTAGGTTCTAATCGTCTGCTCTTTTACCCCTAGCTTGTACACGAAGTCTGGATCCAACACGAACATTAGTTATATACATCAAGAAGAAGAACTCATACCTGGTGCATGGCTTGTTGAGCTGCCTGCGCCGCCGACTGCGCTGATCTCTTGGCCTGTTGCAGCTGCATCTCTTCACCTTGAAGCGCGACCTTCGCATCCCTGACCTGCTGCTCTAACCCGGACAAGATCACTTGTTTCCCAGCCAGCGCTGCCTGCGCTGTAGCGCTGGATTGAGCGGCCGATTGGGCCAAAGTGTTCTTTGCTACGTACGCAGCCTGATACGCAGCCGCTTGTTGGTTACCAAGCGCTGTTTTCGCTTGATTGGCAGAGCCAACAGCGATGGTCCTCAAACCACTGCCTCTGCTGAAACCTTTTTTACTGTCACCGCTGGTCGCGGCTTTGACATCTTGGATATACGCGTCGTAGTGGCTTGCGGACTCTTCTGGCTCCTGGATTTGGCCAGACTGTGCCGAGTTGTCGTATTCATAATCGTATTCTGCTCTTTGAGGTAAAGATTCACGACTTACTGGGGCTGTGGCGGCGATGGTGATGCACCCTGGGGATGAAAACAGTTCGGAATTAAAATACAGTCCCGGGCAGGTTACAGACTTGTGTTTTTTGTTGGATGTAAATAAGGCTCATTGGAGCGGAAGAGGAAAATAGGAAAACGCATCTATATGAACATAAAGCGCCTACTGACGCCCATAGACTTCCGACGTTTTGACGCCAAAGGGTTACGATTTTTAAACACTCTTTCCATAATCCTCAACGATCAGCGAGGAATTTTTAGCTGTCTGTGTAGTAGACACTATTAGAATGTGTACACTTGTGTGTACACATTCTATAAATTTCTTCTATTTTGAGCTTCTATACCATTATAATTTTGACATAATATTTTCATGATCGTTGACCCGTCGTTTAAAATGAGATTACCATTCACTTCTTTTAGTGCCTGTCAAATAGAAAGGTGCATAAATTTAAAGACATATTTAACAAAGTTCCAACAAATCTATGTATTATCAATGTTATGGATCGTTATGTATCTTCAATGATCCAATAGACGAACAAAATGGTATTTATCTAAGCCCCTCTTAAAAAATTATTCCGTTTAGCCCTTATGAATTCATGTATACTACGAATATTGAATACTCAATACAAGAAGTCGCGGGCAGAGGCTAGTGCTTATTAGATTCGGAAGTAAAACCACGCACGCTACGGGATTTCTGGCTTCCTAATCAGAGCCAGTAAATAAAAGTATCAGTTATCTAACGTTTCGGTCCATCGATGTTTATGATGTGTTTATTTCGAATGGACTGCACGCAATGCAACTTGTAGAGGAAATAATTGTGAATCATTTTGTTATTGGAGTAGCAAATACTACTCTACACGAATTTTATCCGGAATAGAGAAAGTCTTGTAGCTTGTAATGGAGTAGATTTGTATAGCATAAAGGAACAATCGGGGAATCCGTCGGCTACGCACAACTGCACAAAACGCAGCATAGCTACCACTTTTAAGACGGGCTTCAGATTCACTGAGCGAGAGGTACCTCCGCAGAGGTGTATGGGCGTCCAAAATGGGTTGATACATTCCTTGTATTGTCCAGTATATCTGCATTAGCGTTTAGCAGAATGTTTATGAAACATTTTAGTTTAGGCCAAGAGAACATCATGGGCACATTAGGATCGTAATATTAATTGCATGAGCTTCTATTTATCGGGTCCACTGTCTAGTGTGTGCAATTTGATGAATTTTTCTCTGGGCTTGAGCTGCATTGGCATTGTGAGGTTTCTCGTGAATAGCATTCGACGAATTGATAAGCCCCAAGGCATACGCAAACCTGAGATTCAGAAAGCCAGCGACGCAGGAAGCAGAACAAACAAATATCTGTTTGTAGGGCCACAGGTAGACGAGAAGCTAGTGTTTTGGGAAGGTAGTTACTTAGCGCGCTGTACGGTACATATTAAGTGGGTTTGGAATGAATACGAATAGCGAAATACGAAAAGAACCGCGAGTCATGGATACAGACGTGTTTGTAGGAAAAGAACATGTATCTGAAAGAAACAAGACAAATATGAGGATAACTAGATCTGTTCTCTCTGCCTACCTCATCAGGGAAGTGACCTGAATATGTGTTGTTTTTATTATGTAATTGTAACATTAGAATATTACAATCCAACAATAAGTAATGAGGAAATGTTAATATTTTAATTTTCCTTATTGCATTATTATTTACAAGTAGCTTATGTTAGAAAGTCAATGTATCCTGGAACCGCATTTCTCTGGTTACACGTATAAGCTTACATGGAGAAAGTTCAATTGCAAGCTTGTATGTTTTAAAACAATACAGGATTGACTAAAGCATCAATTACGCCAATTAGGATTTTCAGAGATCAATAAACGCAAAAGTACACTTTTTAACGCACAGAGTGCTGATTTAGGCAGTGGACGATTTTGGTTCGTCGCCATCCTAGGCACTGTTTTATTTGCGACCTATTTCCACCTTTGTTATGGCGCCTACGTTTCCCTTCCATATAGCACATTTTGAATGTTTATGCCTTTGAATTTTTATTATTGCCTACAATTTTTTTCTGTCCCAGTATTCATGTCGCCCTAGTCCTCGGTCTCACGGGTCTAAGGAGAAATCAGCACCAATGCAGTATGCGAGCAGTCGAAGACATGATGTCCTCGAAAACACTCTTCTCCCCCAAGGGATTAAAAATGGATCATGTAATAGGTTTGGAAGTTGAATTTAAAATTTAGCAAATAGAAAGGTTACTTCCAGCTTAATTCATAGACCAACACACGTGAAGATTGCTAGATTCGAGAAAAAAATTAGAAAAAAACGAGTGAGATACGTCATTTTGATATTTTCGTGCAAGCTGAAATGTTTCATACACTTACTGTATGACAATGTACAAAAAAGCTAAGAGGCATCGGCTGTTTGTACTTTTTTTTAATATAAACTAGTTTTTAACTTCAAGTCCTAGTTTATTTTAATTCGAACCACTTAGTTACTTTAGTTTCATGTGTCATTCTGTCGCACTAAGTACTAATTTTTTTTTTAATATAATACAAACTCTTAATGTAAGATAAATAATAATTAATGAATCGCTTAACACAGGCAAAGATGATGAGGTAGACTGCGAAATGGACAGGTATTGACAGAGTGTTAAGCGTGTATTTTTTCGGAAAGAATAAAAACTAGCTTTGTATGTTCTGCTGAACGAATGTAAATATTTTAGCAAATTACATGAATAAAAAATGCACTCACCCATACATAATAATACCAAACAGTTCGCCTTCATCTTTTTTCCAATCGAACTGAAACACGATTTAAATAATTAACACTTTTTTACACTTAACACAAGAAATAAATCTGTAGACACAGAAGATTTAATGTATTTAAATATTGAGGGGAATAGGAAAAATGACCAAACCTCCAGCTACTTTCACAGTTGTACGTTTATTGTGGGTCTGTCTGCCCCTAGCTCGGCTAGTGTAGCAATGTACCGATAAACCACTACACTAAGTATTTATAGTCAAGGCGGTCGACTATCGCCCATAGTCTACGAGTTAGATAATTCTATAGAGCTGTTGTTGCAGTTTTCACGAATTTCAAACAAAAGGTATTGAAAAGATGCATTTTGTGAAACATTATTTCTTGAATCGTTAGAACATTTAGTGTAACAAGGAAGTTATCAGTCCTAATAATTATTTATGAGTTAAAATACACTTTAAATAATAAAATTATTATTTATTTCTGTTTAACACATATGATATAACATGATATATTGGATGGGGCATTGTCTGTTCTTGTTCGGAGTGTAGGTATCTTGTAGATTTGTTAAGTCGAGCTGTGCGTTTATGCAACGCTGGACCGCTTTTACTACATAATCAGTGTCAGACATGAGTGTACATATACTCATGAATACTTTTAGTTACTTCCAGTCTATGGTCGATTGAGCTCCGAGATATAACATGACATAAATTTTTCATACACTCCATCACAGACCACACGAGCTGTGGTTGGCCATCTTACTCTGATAGTAGCCACCGTCATAAGACACAGGTGCGCGCGAGCGCCAGCGCGCTCGTGTGTGTTCCTCTCTCTGTGTGTGTGTGTGTGTGTGTGTGTGTGTGTGTGTGTGTGTGTGTGTGTGTGTGTGTGTGTGTGTGTTTTGTACAAGTAACTTTCTAGCAGTACTCTTCGGGGCTGTAGAACCGCATATTTCAATCAAGGGGAATATTATATTATTTATGTCTTGTCTGGAGAATGAACCTGGGACGGACCGAACGTGCTTGTCGTAACTATGCCACTAGGGCATAATTACGACATATCGCCCCGTAGCAAATACCTGGATGGGTACCCTCTACCCTCTAACGTGCAACACTGACAGTGTTTTTAGACAAATCCACGGTGGGACCCTCTGTCTCCCAATGTTGACAGCTGAATATAGCCACTTCTCTAAATGGGGGGGTGGGCCTAGGTTTTTGGAGAACTTGTCGCCCCGTATTTACGCCACAGTTTGACACTAGACCAGCGCTTAAGAATATATGTATGACTACCGCACTATCTGCACTCATGGGAGCTGGCAGTAACATCTCTATACAGTTCCTAATATTTTTCTATTTATTTGGACGAACGTGATAAAAGGCATAGAGCAAGGTGATGAAAAATTGTATCAACTTTTTCATCAACCTTGGGTCCAGCTGAAGGTATACCAAAGTCGATCACCAACCAGAGCCCAATTAATAATTATTCAATATATGACGAAAAGTACCTAATAATAACAGAAAATACACACTATCAGTAACAAATACGAGTGTGCTATAGGCCACACAACCGAAGTAAAACTTTTTTTTGGTTATGTGAAGCTTAACTGTCTAGAATTTGACCGTGCCCCTACAGTAAATGCTAATACAGTAAAAATAAACTCGTACGTAAATTAACTCTTTCTATCCTCACTGACTTATCTAGTTCCGTTGGCCTCATTTTCGTAACGCTCTCGTCTTTCTTTTTAATATAGAATATGGGGCAAACGCGAATCAGAGTCTTTTTACGACTACCGCTTCCGTTACATAGGAGGATGTAATATGCATGGCACTATGCGTGGCACTACCTCCTTCTATGCAGCATGGCACTACCTCTTCCTATTCACATGTGTAAGAAGTTTTACTTCATCAATGACCTCCTATACGGGTTTCGTCTATTGCGCCCTCTATAGACACGCCTCTATAGGCGAGCTATCTGTATACATATTCTCCATTCCTTCCTTCTCCTACTCCGATGGGACGGAAATGCGACGCAACCGTGAAGAGCTGGAGCACAGGATCGACGGCGTAACGTGCTCTTCGAGGCACGGAGGTGTGCCACCGCCAACTTCCTCACTAGGGTCTGTCATTAGAATAACCCAATGACACTTTTTAGTTGGTTCGACCCGGCATGTAAACCCAGGACCTCGTCTGTGGTTAAACACGCACCCCACTACACCCATAGACATCCGCATTTTTGTTTTCGAGCAGATACGTTGCCCTCTTTCCCTCCTGCACTCCAATGGGCTACAGGCTATTCACATACCGCACGAAACGCAAGAGCATAGCTGTTAATTGACGGTTACGTCATGTGAGCGGGGGGAACCTCCCCGCTCCTCCCCTACTCTTGCTAACAGTTTAATTCATTAATTTAATTAATCGTTTTATTTTCTTTGTTAATTGACTTAAATGTTATGATCAAGAAATGCTTATTTGTATACAAAGTTTATGTAATATTTCTTGCTAAATTGACGTAATTGGAGAGTAGCTGTGCTGGTTAATTTTAAATAGACAAAGAATTGTAATCATGTAATGTATTTATATTAAACAGCTGGTCAAAACTTCTGAAGGATAATGAGACGAAGTGTAACATACGGTATTACCAGGTCAGGCTAGCAGGGCTACGGAATCTGGGGTTTCTCACCAACGGACGGAATAACGCATATTGTTCTAAGCCCACTACCCACTCGGGAGAAGACATTTCAGGAAAAGGTAGTGCCATGCACGATGCTGGACGCTACATCCTCCTATGCAATGGAATTTGGCTGGTACGACCGGGGAAGTACCTCTCGCTCATTCGATACCGGCGTAAGGTCACAGCGTCGCTGTCGCGTTACTTGCGATTTGTTATAATCGGTGGCCCATTGGGGGTAGGGAGGG
>JAFELO010000588.1:25751-37116 GCA_017140195.1 Eumaeus atala | reverse complement strand
GGGGGGTGATGAAAGATATCACATCTGCGTAGCAATCATGCGAATGTCCATGGGCGTCGGTAGTCTTCAAAGTGTTCTCGTTGCTCGTTTGCCCCCGCATGCTGTAAAAACGAAAGGAAAGGAAAGCGACATCGGAATAGTAACTATGCGGATGTTCTTGGGCATCGGTAGCCGTTAAAAGAGTGCTTGTTTTCCCCTGTATGCTATAAAAAAATACAAGGGGTTGTTCATCTTTTTTTCAGGATAGCTTGAGCGAGTGACGAAATAAAAGAAAGAGATATCTGCATGTAAATTCCTCTGGGAGTGAGTGAGTGGTAAAAATACCACAGACGTCTGCTCTTTTGTCTTCGGTCGTGTGGGGCTGTAGAGCTAACACCGGTGTACCCCTCTTTCTTAATACTTCTTCCTGAAAATCTGGTTTCAACTTTCAAGCTGGGCGTGTACAACATACACGAGCAATGAACGCTGGGTTCGGGGCAAAAATCTGTTGAGGTTCTGTGAGGTCAAAAAGAGTAGGCAAGAGAGGATTAGCTGTTGTGCAATTAAATTGCACCTGCCCCGTCGTGTTGATTCGGCTACAAATCAGCGATGACACTGCGAGTCTCGGCCGTGAGCCGCAACGATTCATCCGCAATTACATTACGCATTGCAGAAGTGTTATTTCTTATTGTATATGGTAAGCGTTTCGGTGATGTATACCCATAAATATCCGCATACTCGTAGATTAAGCAAACGAGTTACTCTCCTTGCGCCTTTCGATTCATGAACCACAAGAAATTCACGCACCGGACGAAACGTGATAGCATAGCTGTCACTTTAAGGTGAGAATAAATAGAGGCATCTCTCTATTTATTTATTTCTGACGCGTTTAAGTGCATTTACGCGCCTTCACCTGCCCTGGGTGGGGTCAAGCGGTGTGTGGGGCTCGCGGTATATTATAGTGCCGGATACCTACAAACACAACCGCGAGTGTCATCCGTGGCGCCTTTGGGATGCGCCCCAGAACTATAATTGGTCAAGGCACCTCGACAGCTAGTCAGTCCTCTAAGGGACCGGACGCCTCCTCCACAGCAGGGTTGCCCCGCACTACAGGTCAACAGCACGAACTTTGTGACAGTGCAATGGGGGGAAGTGAATGTTGCTCTTTTATCCCCCTCTTCCTATAAGAGGGGTACAAAGAGCAGCTCCCTCGGTTCTATTGGCTTCGCCTGTGTTCACCCCAGGCTACTGAGCCCTACCGCCTTGACGGGACTTGAATTAATTGAGTAGCTTCTGCTGGTATGGCCGTGTACCAGCAGAAGCTACTCAGTGGTAAGTATCTTACGTGTCGCTGCTCACTGGTGCGTGCGGTTGTAGTACAACGGCGGCGGCGGAAACAAACGCGCAATGTCAGTGACAAACATCTTTAATCACGAAACTATGTTCCATTACAAACGCTTTCGTTTTGTTCTTTGCCCGACTCCGAATATAATGGAGTAATGAGTTTATTTTCCGTAATGGTTTGTCATTTACAACATAAGGTTGTCCAAGTAATCTAATTGTGTAAGTTAATAACGAAATGAGTTTTTTATGAACTGATTATTAATGTAGTTTTTCCATTGGAATAAGTCAGTCGTGTTTAATTATGTTCAAATAGGCAATCAGCTACTTTCCATGGGGGGGGGGGAGGTTTTGTTGCCTAATCTCCGCGCTTGTCGAGCGTGTTGGGGATCAACAGTATGGGGATATTTTGTAGTTCCACCTATCTCGGAGCGGTTTGACAGCCGTTCTTCGGTCGAATGACTGCGCTGGTGGTGGGCCACAGAGCGGGCGCTGGGGTCGTCACTTCCCGACACATTAACTGGACTTGGCCGCTAAATGTGGACCTCTTTAACAGGCTCAGAGTCACTCAGCGCGGTATGGAAAAAGCTAAGTTTTGTATTTCTTTGCGAGATATGGTCCGAAATTTGGATAACAGCAAGAGAACCAGGGCAGCCGACATAGCTCAGAGAATCAGCAAGTGGCAATGGGCGGGCCTCGTAGCTCGCAGAGCCTGCGTCCGGCTGATGGTGACGATGATGATGAGGAGGTCAGGTTAATGGGAAAGAAACATTCATAGGTAAAAGTAAATAACGCAGCAGTTCTGCTGGGATATTTCCATTACCGGATGACCATGTCCTTATCTGTACTGTACATGGTCCAGCGCCCTCCTCTCAACTCCAAATGTAAAGTCCACAACTTCAGCCCAACAGCACCGAATTATATAGTAATTTTATTGTTGTGTTCGTTATTTTATGGGCCATCCGTAAATTATATTACGCAAATACCAAGATTTATCGACCGCTCTCGCCCCGATTATACAGTTATGACAGGAAAATCAGTGTTTATCCGAATGGCTGGCTAGTTCATTATAATCCATTAATATTTTACGTAGCACGACGATATCTATATGAGTGCAACGCATCTGCATTGACGTGGAGATGGTAATGAGCTGCGATCATCAGGTTGGCTTTGATCGCTCGTTTGTATGCAATAAAAAATGTAGAGATTAGATAGAGTCGCGTGGATAATAGCTACAGTAACAGTCTAACGGACGTTCTGTTGGTTTCTGATTAGTCTGTGACAACTCGAAACTTTCAGTGATTCATTTTTTAGACAATCTAGTGATTCACAATACTTTCAGCGTCTCTCTGGGCATTTAAAAATGACTAGGGCTAGACAGAGATAAAATCAGACACGCTTGAGGCTTTTCACTAGGAAGTGTCAATTGCATTCGAATTATTTTCTATTTTATAACTTTAATTCGTAACAATTCGTGCACTGCGAATTCGTTAAGACCGATCGTGGCTATCGCCCTCCAATCGAGCGTGCAATTGTCATCTCAGCGGGTCTGTAATCTATTGTCCTACTGACTACTCCGTCTTATATCAGCACCACTCATCAGCTGGATGGCGTCGACAGCTGGACAGGGCCCTGCGTTAAAAGATCTCTCATCAAATCTACTCCAATATTGTGATCGACGCTAGCAATGAATATTCGTCTACGTTGAAAGCCAAATCGGGCCGGTATAAGACAGGCGTGAAGTTACAGATGTGCCGTCGTATTGCCTTGTGACTAGCCGGTGGCCTATTGTAGGTGCAGGGTAGGTCATAACAGATTATGTGAATCTCTATGGGCGTCGGTATTTGCTACTGATCGTTTGCCCCCTTATAATATAAAAAATATAGTGTAACACGGACTCATTATTAACAAACACACATACAAGCGTAACCAATTACACTATTGAGTTAATAGAACGCTCGTAATTCGTTCAACACTCACTACGGGTCCGAGCGAAAAAATCTTGAAAGTTTTCGGGCCTTGACCAGTAGGCCTACGGTTTGAACAAATGCGATATCTTATTTATATAACAGTTCGGTTATTAAACAGCTATTATAACTTACTTTATCGTTTTTCTTTTCAACAGTTCCATTTAACGCATTTATAGACCATGGAAACCATGACAAAACCAATATTGACATAGTCCTTAGGCCTCCTAAGGTACCGAGGTAAAGGAGGTGGGTTGAGCGGGCGGGGAGGGTCCGGCGTTACGTTGCCATGGGTTCCGGACGCGGGAAGACCATGCGGTTTCCTTTTGATGCGAGCTTCTTGCATTTATGCACTGTGCAACCGGGATTCTACCGTTACATTAAAACTACTTTTACGGATTCTATCGCGATTTATTTAATTATTTAACTACCCCGAGGTTTCGGAAGTTTTACAGCAACCATGGTCACGGGTGGACTCCACCATGGTCACGCGTGGAATCCACCATGGTCACGGGTGGACATCCACCCACAAGTGTTTGCTGTAAAACTTCTGAAACCTCGGACTAATTGAATAATTGGATAAATCGCAATAGAATCCGTAAAAGTAGTTTTTTTTTTTAATTATTATATTTATTATTTACTTGTGATAACAAGAAATTGTACAGAAGATAAACAAAAACAGCTAAAGTACATAAAGGCAGAGAAATAAGAAAGAGATACTCACACATTGATTACAAAAGAAGAAGAACACTAATACTCAGCTAGTTTTATTGCAATGAGTAACTTTCGCGTAAACCCAAAGACATCAATACGGGATAATATTATTATAAATCACTGCAAGAGCCTTCGGTCATTGTACTGGGTTACCTTGGATGTATCAGTAACGGGGCACTCAAGTGACTGGTCTGTCTCCAGTGAAGGATATGTCGTCACGAATTTGGTCGATTCGTAAATTATCTAAAGCGACCCTGATAACTTCAAAGTATTACATGGTCAGGTGCACATCCTAGGAAACCGGTGGCGGAATTGGTATATGATAGAAGACGCTGTACCAGTAAAAAAGAAGATTATTCTACTCGTGGCCTGTGGAGTGGGTCAGCACACTCAGCTTCCTCTGGATCTCATTGATTCCTCCCACAAGGAGGCCAACGCCCAAATCTCATCAATCTCGAGCATCGAATAAATCAGTAGCGTGATGTTATCTCATCCTATTGCTGTAGAGACTAAGCAGGGCACATCTTGAGGATGTGCAGAAACAATTTTGGCCGATGGGCTCACGCTCCCTCGTAGCCCTTTCATACAGTAGTATAGTAATGTAATAGGCCTCGGCTCTTAACATTGTTATTCGTGTGTTATTATTTGTTTCAAAGATAAAAAGGTGTGCGCGTAGACCACACAACCGAAGTCCATCTACTTCTTAAGTTATACGAAACTCACACTTCTCTTTCTTGCCCCCTACGTTGATATATGAAACGTAACTCTCTCTCTATCTCTCTTTATATCGTTACTAATAATTGAATCTCTTTCTCAACTTTCATTGGCCTCGTTTTTTGGTAAGCATTATCACTCTCGACACGCATTCACTAGTTTATTCCCCAATTCAAGCGGGCGTATAGAAAACTTACATTAAAAAACTGTTCCTGAGAATGAGTATGATGCTGAGCTTGTGGGATATTATAGTTTCGTGCATAATTCAATCGTTACAATAAGTAAAAGACTTCGAGCATCTGTTTCACAAATCGGTTTCGAAAGCAGCGCGTGATCTACTGCAATGTGGTTCGTGCTTGGCCATGATAGGTATTGGTCATCATCAGACATGCTCCCGTCATCCTCCATTCAGAATTACCTCTCTTAATGAACACCAGAAGAGTTTGAGAGACGTAACACTCAGGTAACTGTTGCTGTAATCAAGCGTAGGAACTCGCTCGCGCTAGCGCATAACATGTATACATTTGCATTTTACTATTTAAAATTATGGTCATTTCTGGTATATTTCTTTAATGGTAACGGTACGGAACGCTTCATGCGTGATTAAAACTCGCCCTTGGAAGTTTTAAAGAGTATAAAATTTTTTCTCTATTCTTAAGTAGTTTAGGTGTAGATGTGGAGCTTTGGAGCCTACACCTTCGAAAGTCATTGTTGACATGAAATACACACAGTACCTATTCAGTAGCTACGTTCATTTCCAATCCTGGAATCGAACCCACAACATCACCAGCTAGTAAAACAACAGAGCTGAGCGCGATTAACACTATCAAAAAAAATATTTGAAGTAATAGGTTTTAAACCAATTCGATTTAAGCTTAGTCTAGTGGAGCGAACAGAAAAAGACACCCAAAACGTCAGATCACTAAGTCGAGAAAAAATAAACTTTAGGCTTCCGCCATTTTATCGATTTGTTAAATTATTATACAACTGTGCTGTTAGGTTTTTGTGTCCATTAAAACTGCGCATTCTGCCTTGCTGTGAAGAAGGCGACACATATCTGTAAGGATCTACCCATCAGAGTGTGACAGTGGGTACATCACCCCTCGAGTATGATGCTCTCCATAAACCATTTCTCCACGTTAGCACTGAGGTACGAGTCGGGGGATGGCGTACCCTGCACATAATATTATAAACATTCTCAATCCGGGATGCATCTCTCCCATCTGCGGGTTAGAGGACGACCCTCCCCCTTCCTCCCCCTAACCACAAGTCCGAGTGTATGTAAGTATCGTGACGTATGGGACTCGATCCTTTTTTTTTGACGTGGGCAAACGCTTTTATGCGCCTTCACTGGCACTGGGTGGGGTCCAGTGGTGTGTGGGTTTCGCGGCACATGACAGTGCCGAATACCCACAAAAATCACCGCGTGTATCATCAGTGTCGTCCTTGGCGAGGTGCCCCGGAACAACAAATCTACCTCCGCAGATGGGGTTGCCCCGCACCACAGGACAACCCCAACAACTTTGGGACAGTGCAATGGGGTGAGGTTCCCATCCTCGCCCCTTGCCCCGTGCGCCTCATCCTGTTGCTCTTAGGGGTACCGAGAGCGATTCCTCCTCCTGATCTTTAAGCCCCTCTTCTTATAAGAGGGGTGCAAAGATCCCCCTCGGTTCCCAAGCCAATTGCTTCGCCTGGGTTCACCACAGGCTAGTAAGCCCCACCGCCGGGACAATGCTTAAACCATGATGGACATGGAACTCGATCCTTTCTTAATGTGGCGTGAAGACACTTAATATGGTGTTATCGTTTTCTTAAGACTACTCCTTACAAAACGATATTTGAGGCCGGCAGGAAAAAGCTACGTTGAACAGTAACAGTAACGCTGGGCGTAGAGTTGACACACAAAGTTCTTCTTTTATAGTACAATCTGACAAATTATCAGATGGAACCTTTTGGTGACTACCGCACATAGCATGGCACTACCTCTTGGTAAACTTGTTTTGTTTGTATTCTGCTACTCGGTAAGTAGGTAGGCAACTGCTTGCATATGCTGCATTGCACCCGAATTATGCTGGCGCGATAGGCGAGTCGCCTCTCACTCACACGATATGTAACACGAAATGGATTTCTCTTCCATATTATTTTTTATAGCATAAGGGGTAAACGAGTAATCCTTTGATGACTACCAACGCTGATGTACATTTGCATGTTTGTAACGCAGATGCGTTGCCCTTCTATCATCCCCACCCAATGGGCCACCGGCTACTCAAATACCGTACGAAACGCGACAGCGACCATGCACGATACGGCCTTAAAAGTGATGAAACGCGACAATATAGCTGTCACTTTACGGTGGTATCATTTACGAGAAGGCTGGTAAGGAGTAGCCGGTGGCCCATTGGGACATGGGATAAAGGAAGACAACCCGGTTGTACATGCTGATGTTAAGGACGTAGATAGTACGGCTATGACGTTCAGTTTCTTGACCTATGTATAGAACAAAGGACATGTGCGCGAGCACCCGTTTCTCCACTAAACAGAAGATCTTTTGTCTATGGTGTCGACATTGTCTATGGTGTCGACAAAGAGGACCAAGGGACGGTTGTCGTGAATCTAGTGGCTCGGCCGGTCAGTTACGTTGTCATTTCATTACTCTAATCCGCTGAAATATAGTTATGTAACTTGTCTTTCAACAATATTTATAAATAAATTTTACACTTGTGCAAGTTATATAGTACGTACCTGTAATGGTCAAACTTTGGTTGCGTGTTTGACCCATAAGGAGTTTTTTTTTGGCGATTCGAGGAAACACACCTTACGCCCCATAACCGGTTGTGGGTGGGTTCGGTAGTGTGTGGGGTTCGCAGCACATCAAAGTACTGAACACCCACAGAAACCACCGCGAGTGCGATCAGTGCTGCCTTTGGCGAGGTGTCCCTTCCTCTGGTCATCACAAGAATAGTTAAATCACCTGTTACAAACGCTCATATGGGAATGCATTCCTCCCATCCCACAATGCTACCGCGGGAGAGGGGGGGGGGTAGATGTCGTTTTTGGTCCCAAACCTAGTTTTTCGAGTTGATAGGAGAACTCATAGCAATTCGATGAAGCTATTTTGTGTTCTTCTCTTCGCTTCCACGGGATAAATTCGAGCCTAAAAAAGTAAAAAGTAAGAGGTGTCCCGGATCTATAAATCATCAGGGCACAGTGACGCTCAGACAGTCCCCTGAGGGACCGATGCCACCTCCACAGAGGGATTTCCACGCACCATAGGACAATACTATCAACTCCGGGACAGTAGATTCCCATCCTCGCCCCTCGCCCCGTGCACAAAGTAGCTTCCTCCTGCTCTTTAGTGCCCGCTTCTTAGAAAAATGGTGCAGAAGGTGGCTCCCTCAGTTCAGAAGGTGGATTCGGCAGCAATGCATACCTTAAACACGGATCGTGTTTGCCTGCGCCATGTTATCTGTGGTCATTAGGCAATGAGACCTAATTTAGATGGACGGAATATTAGTCGAATATTGATCAGAGAATCTTGCGGTTGCCGGAAGCTATACGGGTTGCAGAGATTGACAATTAATAGGTACTACACGTTCACATTATCTGTATACATCGCTGGAATGTGAAGGCCGTCTTCGTTCCCCTTTCACCTCCCCGCTCTCTCACCCCGTTGCGGTAGCCGAATTGACGTCGACGAAAGGTCTGCAGATATTGTAATCCAATATGAATAGACGCAAAAATTATCTACGCTTTTTTGCGTATTGATCATATTTTAAAAATGATTTTGTAACGGCTAGTGCCTACAATACACCGTAATTTTTCAGAGATGAGCGGTAAGGAAACTCTCGCTCATAGACCTTGGACTGATGGCTGTTTGTACGATTGTTGGGAGTCCGATGGCCCGTTGGGGTTCTGGCAAGAGAGCAACGCATATCTGCATAGCTTCCGTTGTGTGTATGTTTACAGACATCATTAGGCTACGATCTACCTCCTCCGAAAATACCAGTAAGGGAAACAAAAACACACAGGGGGTGGGAAGAAATATATTAAATGAAAAAGAAAACAAATCGCATCATTTCAACACCCAACAGTCTATTGTTCTGACTAGACCAGATTTAGCCGCTTCTAAACAATCTAGGCACACAAAAACAGATCATACAAAAATATCTGAACAGTCAAAACAAATTCTAGATCTTTATATGAAAAAGAGCAATTATAATAAAAATAAACACAGACAAAAAACGCGTAACATTTCTAGCAATATTAACAAAATGCAATTCATTGTTGTGTCAAAGTACTACTTCTGATCAAAGTCAGTTAACTTATTTATTCTAAAGTATCATTTCGATTGTGCAACTAAATTATAATTAAAAAAAAAAACTTAAGAATAAACAGCAAGCCAAAGTAAAACCATGATGATCTCAGTAGGGACACCCAGGCACTGGAGCAACTTTACAACTGTTCTTGCTTCTTGAAAGTGTAGGAAGTTTTAAGCAAATTGGACATTTTTAAGTTGGTGGACACTGCATGTTCCATTAACAATTTACACAGGATTATTTTTAAGACACCAGGAAGTTCATAGGTTTAGATAACTAAGATCATGCAGAACAACTTTTGCTCTACAACTTTCGACAACTCAACATATTTTTATTTTTTTATTGTACTGTCTTAACATCAGTAAGACTGTTCAAACGCGCCTCGCCCCAGCACCGCTCCATAACTTTCAAGCGGACAATTTAATTATTTTGTATAGAGAAAAAAAATATAACAATGTTTCAAGTTGTAGAACATTCGTTGTATTATATTAAGTTTGCTTTAAGATTGGTGGTGTTTTCGTTAAACAACCCTTTAACAGCATGTGCTTAAAATCGCGCTAAATCATGTTCATATTTAAATAAGTACTTTGCCAATATTTTCAAAATGTACACAGACAAAGAGCAGACTGCGTATAAAATGAAGCGTCCGATAAAAGCATTGAACGCACCGAGTACGTAACAGATACAGAACGTTAGCTGTCACATTGCGCGCCCTAATATTTCATTTAATCATTTAAACGTGTCAAAATGACAGATAATAAATAATCTTTATTTGAATGTTACTAGTGAGCAAATTAAAAATTTTAGTAATTCCCGAAAAGCGCACGATTCAGCTACTAGTTGACGTGATGGTTCTTTTGGTCACTTCATTTCTTTAAATTATCTAATAGATAGGGTGGTAACATAGACTGTACATAGGCGAATGCCTATCCGAATGGATAAGACAGGAATCGGTTTTAGATTTTTACAATTAAACAGTCACTGCACACCACAAAGGCAAGTCACTTATTGTAAAGGAAAAGGCCTGGTTTAAGTTAGAAATTGTTAGACATAATTATACTAAGACATAAAATATCTGATAATAATTAAATATGGCAACACTAAACGTTTTTCACATTATGGTATAATCTATGTTACCAACATGTCAGCAAGATGTTACATGTCCATTTCTTAGCAATTAATTTGTAGCAATTGATTTATTAAATGGTATGTTTTTAATATGCCAACAAATCAAATTGTTATAATATGCTTAATTTACAGCGACTCTTAGCATGGCCAATTCAACCAGATCCCTTTTGTTAACATTCACTTTGAAGTTATGGCCTGAACTACATCAATTTCAGGAAGACGTGTGTGTATATGGAAAGCTTTCAATCATAAAGTTAAGCACAACATAACTGAACACTTGACAATCCGTTTCTAAGAACTCATTTCAAAACAAAAATCAACCAAATATAATAAAATAAGCATAAAATACTCACAAAATATTTTCAAATACTGTTTATTACGAAACATATAAACATTATAAAAATGTCTTGTATCACCAATTGTCATATTTTTCGGTTAATTTCATTACATTCTAAAATATTTACATTCAACCCAATAAATGTTTACGATTCTGTAGATATTAATTTCTTATCTATATTTTCTTCATTTGTAACATCTTTTGCTACTATTTTTGTGTCAATGTTTTCTGAATTGCTATCTATTGATTTTAGTGTTTCTGTTTCTTGTACATCTGCAACATGAATGTCTTGTGCAATCTCTTGAGAAGCTGACTGTGAATCAGTACTTGTCTCGTCGGATTCTATGATACCATTCGTTTTGTCACTTTCATCACTTGCAATTTCTATATCATTTAGGTTCATATTTGCATTATTTATAGCTTCAATAAGACTATCAATAGTATCATTGCTCACTTTCTCTTCAAAGACCTCTACACTGTCGAGTACAGTGTTATTTGCTTCTGAAACATTATCTTGAGAACTGCTCGCTTCTTCTGCATCTACTGTTTCAGCTGGCTCCTCACTTTTGTCTTTCTGAGCCTTGTCCAACTTGTTTTTCTTGGATTTTGGCTTTTTTTGTTTGACCGCTTTTGGTTCTTCCTCTTTTTTATTTGTGAACACATTTATTTGATTTTGTAAATTTGCAATGCTCTCCTTCAGTGTTGCACAGTTTGCTGCCATAGTCTCAGTCTAGAATTCAGAAATTTCTTTGTCAGTGCTTTAATGCCATTTGTATCAAATGTTATATATGTCGCAGTCGGATTGTCTGAATCGCCGGAATATTTTTTTATTGACATTCAAAACACTTGGCCTAATTTCATACTCGTAC
>JAFELO010000588.1:15099-25424 GCA_017140195.1 Eumaeus atala | reverse complement strand
ACAGAGTTGTGATAGCCTGGGACAGAGTACCTGAAAATGTCATTATGGCATCATCATTAAACTGTTTTAAGAATAGACTGTACAAACTAGAAATCTGACGCACACGTATTAGTTTATTTGCTGCTTCTGTGGCTTCAAGATGACAATAACGGCTTATTACCTTCTCATCTGCCTGCGGTGGTGGCGCCGGTTGTAGAGGCGGCCGCTCGATGTTGTGCTCCTTGAGAGTGTTGAGCAAAGCCGTGCGTTCTCCCTGGAAAAAGACAGCAAATAATTAACACTGGCTGCGCCGCGCTCTTTTCGCGTTACACGTGATTCCTATAAGAAAAAAAAATTGGCACTTTTTTCGGCTTTGCATCATTCAGTCATTTAGACATTTTTAAATGACTTTTGTCTAGTTTGTCGAGCAGTGGTAGGGGATGTGGAAATGGGAAAAGGCAAATTGTTAGGAATGGCGATTTCTGTTGCTGGATGACTTATATACGGCAGTCATTCTGGGTCCATACTTGGAGTGTAGAGTGTAGTGTACCTAAAATGACAATTTGTGACACTTTATGAACATTCAAGGTAATAACCCGATATTTTTCAATTATTTTTTAGTAACAGCACAGGAATTTCCTTTGTTATTATCTTAACTGTGTACCTGCAGTGTCCTACACAGCCCCTGTAGTGACAGTAACCGTCTGCCTGAGGCCTGTCTCTCGCTGCACATCTCCAGTAGAGTAGACTGGGAGGTCTCCCAGCGGCGTTTCCACGTAATACATTCCTTCTCAAGTTTTATTATCTTCTTTGACATCTGAACAAAATTATAGATACTGTGAGTACATAAATTGTTTTAAGGATCCCAAAATTATAATGGCTACAAATGGCGGCATGGATTTTCTTGCAAATCTTATTGTTATATGCTTTCTAAAGTTCAGTCAGTTATGCAACATTTGCTACTACAGCTAGCCTAACCTAACAAAATAGGATTATTTGATATTTTACAAAATTTATATACTTTACCTTTTCAATCTGCTCCTTAGACCGACCAAACACTTGGTTACTTTTAACAAGTGCATTCTGGAACTCGTCATATTTGCCTGTGTACACAGCCAACTGACTCTTCAACATTCCCTCCGAGCGGTACAGCTCCGCTATCTTAGCACTGTACTGAGCAAGTGTCAACTTTAACTGTTCCATCTCCGATAACAAGCGTTCCTTCTCCGCTTGATGCTCCAGGGCTGCTTTCTGCATCTTAGCATCCGATAACTGTTGTTCTAAGCTCATTTGCTTTGCCATTTTGTCAACCTGAAATATAATACATTCATGTACTGCAATAAACATATAACAAGGGTCACACTTTATACATACTATGGGAATTACCAGTATCAAGCTATTCAAAATTTTGGTTTGTAATTCAATCACAAAAACCATTAAGAATCCGTCCCATTTTAAGGGGTGGCACCATGGGAAGCTAGTAAAAGATAATTTTTATACCTGTTGTTCTCTTAGCTGATACTGTTGCATCACACTCTTGAACTTCTCAGTGATGACGATATTGTCATCTCTCAACTTTGTGTTTTTGTCGTTATTTTGTTGCAATAGTGTTGTGATCTCTGATAGTGTATTCTGGAATTTTGCTTGAGTTTCCTTGCGTCGCTCCTCTTCTTCACGTATTTTAGCCAAAGATTCATCCTGGAATCAATTGGAAACAATTTTTAACATGATTAATTTGTTTTAAAAAATTACAGCATTTTGTATATAATTAACAATCGCTTATTTATGCTATGTAAATATAAAAATATTTTTTGTAACCCCCACTCATTCCCACAGAGATATTAAAAAGAAAGCCTTATTTAATGACTACATTTAAATTGTTATTCAATTCAAAAAGAGTCTCTCATTACTTACATACTTGAAGCAAAACATTAATGGAATTAGCCCAATATGTAAAAAAAATCTGCACATTTTTAAGCAGTTATGTTAATGTGTCGCCATCCCCCACATCAATTATGTGATTCATGGAGGCCACTTTTTAGTTGTTTGTCACATGGTACAATACATAACTTTACACTAGTATTTCACAAGTTAAAAGGCACAAAGACACTATCTTTTACTAAATAAGAGAGTATAATCTGTAAATATAACCTTAATTGATTTATTTTGTTTCTGCAACTCTCTGCACAGGTTCTCCAACTTAGATTTCACTAATACTGTTTTGTTATAATCATGCTGTAGTTGTTCCTTCTCCTTCAGCAGCAGGGTGTATCTTTTATCCGACTGTTTGATATAAAACTGTAGTTTCTTATTATCATCAACTGCTTGGACATATTTTTTAGATGCCATAGTCAGTTTCTCATAGGCACTCGGGAGCGAGCTCAGAGATTTCATGAATTGTTCCACATTCTTGTCATCCCTCTTTGATTTTTCACTCTTAGACTTTTTGGGAGCATCCTGAGGTTGGGGCGTTGGAGGCTCATCCTAAAAATATTAATGTAATTTGTCAGACATATGATATTATGGTCTAATAACATAATGGAATAAAAAAATGGCCAAAAGTGAGTCAGCCTATGAAGAGTCACGGAACCTAAAAAAAATAAAAAAATAAATAAAAGAACTTGCCAAGTGTCCAACTCATTTTGGCCAGTTTTTTTCATTTGTTTATATGATATTAATAGAATTAGTATATTTCTTAAACAGTCAGTGAGACAAAAATCTGCTTCATCATCGTCATCACCATCAGCAGTCCTTATCAGTCCACTGTTGGATATAGGCCAATTTCAATGAACACCAAAATTTTTATCTCCATCCCGGGCCAGCCACTACACAAAAATGAAAAAGAGACAAAATCAGCTAACACTAAAACATATTTACATTATCCTCCCATAACTACACAGAGAGGTGATATGAAATAGCATGCACAAAAATTAATTTTATTTACAGAACCAAGTTATTTCCACACAGGTTTCCTAAGTGTGGTCACCTTATTTAGGAAAAAATGCTGTTATCAATTGCGGCTGTGACTTGTTAATTTGGATCCAGAAAAATCATTCGTTTCTATTTTTTACCTAAATTTATGCTGTGGAAGCAAAGAGAAGCACAATACAGCTTTAGACAGTATCATGTTAAGACTGCATCATTACAGCATTGGTAGATTATATAGAGTAATTTTTACCATCACTCGGTGGTACCAATCACTCACAAGTCACACCCTGGTTGTGACAGCCCAATTCGATTTCAATATAGCATGGCACTACCTCTTACAAAAAATATTACTTTATATGTAATACCTCTGTCAATGTCCACAGTAACTCATCCGGTAAAAGACTTGTGAGGATTACTGCACACAGATCACCTTCATGCAGTAGATGGTCCGGGATGGATGCAAGTAGCAGGAGATCAGCCGTATTGGCGTTCATTGAAAGAGGCCTATGTTCAGCAGTGGACCAATGAGGGCTGATAATGATGATGACGATGATGGATTATTACACTTGCTGAGAGCATTGTAATGAAACTTATAAATAATTGAGTTTTTCGTAGAGACATCATAGTATCACACAAAACCAACAGAATAAACTACTGAAATAATATGAAACTAAGCAACCAACAAAACAGAAATTATTGGTTAGGTAATAATGGTCATGGTTCCACGATAGAGAAAAACACGTGAATCTTAGTTCTGACCAAATATATCGTAAATATTTTTTAAAAAATTTGGCCGATCGCCAGAAACCTGATAGGTTAACTTTGCGCCTCGACAAAGTTGTACATATATAAGAGAATTTACTATTAAATTTAAAGACCTCTTAAAATTAATGAATTGATATTGAAAATACTATATGATATGAAGAAACAATCTTATTATGAATTCGATGCCGACACTTGATATTGTAATCTATTTTTGTAACAGAACTTCGTTTACTCACTTCTATTGTATTTCCCTGAGTAGCATTATTTGGAACATCTTTTGGCGTTGCTTCTGTATCAACCTCCATTTTATGTTATATACTTTGTTTTAATTTAAATGTTAACTATTTTATTTCCTAAGTTTTATTGCAAGTACACTCAGTGGCTATGTTTAAATTAAAAAAAAATAAAATGTCAAAACCTAACAAAATTGAAATGATAGAATAGGGATGTGATATGTTTGATACTCATGAAGCTATCGATTGTCAATCACAGTTTAAAAATATTGTCGATATCGTATCTCGGTTCAAAAGACAATTGGTTTCTATTGAAAGCTGCAACAAATTACACCGCATTAGTTGCATTTGTCAACCCAAAAGGAATAAGAAAATGTAATTAAATACTTAAAACTTATTTATAAAAAAAAATAATTACAATAGTTTATAAAAAACTGAAATCAATAAATTATTCCATAATAGATGTTTATATATAGTAAAAGTTAAAATGTGTTTTGATATATTAAATTTATCAAATTTCAGATTTTCATATAATGTTGCCATACTATACTGTTACTACTAAATTATAAGTAGATTTTGATTATTAGCTTTGTATAAGACAGAATATGATGCTAAGCGTTAGGTATACAATGTTTATGAAGAACCTTGATATAAATTCGTGCCATTTTCCTGCGTATTCCAAATTTTATTATTAAATTGAGAATGTACAGTGAAGCGATTTTCGTCGAGTAAAGACAACACTAAGGATTATAGCATACGTTTCTAACAATCCTCTTTTCTTCATTTCACTTATATCAGAGTAAGTCTTCATGGCAAATGTCTCACAATCAGGGGAGTTGTGTGCGATATACCACAACTATTGTATATTTGCCGTGCTTCTTCTAAATTCAATATTATCTCCATATCCATACATTCTATATAGACGTACTAAAAAGTTTATAGAGTTCCAAATCCAGCTATAATTGAGAATTTTATAATTTATTTTACATTTATCTCGGACATATAGTTTTACGTTTATCTCTGACGAATAAAAAGTATTTCCTGTTTTGGTTACGTAGTAGAACAACACGGATAACTCCTATTCAGTTAAGCTGGATGGTAAAATGTAACAATTTAAGAAGTCAACATTTTGTGTGTCTGACAGCTGTCAATTCTGTTCAACGATTCTCGATCTCTTTTCCACATTCATTTATTTTATCAAAAAGTGAAAGACGTCTCTCGGTGAGTTATTTTATATTTCTTTTTAAAGTATTCCTAATAATTATAAAACCTTCCGATTTTTTAACATCTTATGCAATATTAATCATAATAAATACCGAATATTTCAATAAAATTCTTAAATTAGTGTCATACATTCGCCGGTTGGTTTCCGAGGCCGTTATTTTTCAAGATTCTTGGGGTCATTGTTCGCGGTTTAGCATTAAAGTTGCATTTTTACATATTAGCTCTAAAATGTAATTATTTAAATAATGGAATTACGGTGGTAACGCAACAACCTTTTTTTTTCTCTTCCGTAACGGATTCTGTCAGGTGTGGCCGGCTGAAAATGATTTCGCCGTCCGAACATGTACATTTCAACCGTTCTTTGTTACCATCAATTTCGTGGCACATTCACGAATAAATACTTAAATTATTAAATTTGAAAGTTAACATGTGGCTGCACATATAAAATGTAAATGTTTTCTTATAATTATGTATATGAAATAATAAGTTTCATACTATAACAACTTAAGTTTCAACATACTTTTCCTTTTAATAAGCATCATTAACATATTAAGCTAATGATTGATCCACCTATTTTAAAAAAATGATTTTTTTACTTAATATGAAATAAATGGCAATGTAAGGCTTGCTGTGAGATTATTTTAATTTCTTATGGCCATTACCAATGGCCTCTGATGGTTGAAGGGACTGAATCATCTCTGGTCAAAATTACTCAGGGACAACTACCAGAAAACCTTTTGTCTTAAAGTCATCATTTAGATAAGTAAAATATAAACTGCCATTATTAATCAGGAAAGAATTCATTTAAATTGCAAAAGTGAGAATTGCGTGTTTCGTAGACTTAATCTGGACATTTTCACTTATCTCAAGTAAAGAAATATATACGAGTTGATTAATAAATAGTATGTCTATCTTACGTAAGAACATGACAAAGGAATCTATAGAACAGAAGCTTGGGAACTCCTGCATAAAAAAGTGAGGCATGCTTTCCTGTTTATGTCAGCTAAATTTTGCTTCAATGGAGCAGTATGTGGCCAGCTATTTCTTAAAAACTGGCTGCACCCTGTGGTTTCATCTGCATAAACTACTTGCAATGGTGTGAAATTTTCATATAAAAATAACTTGGGTGAAATTTAAAAAAATCTAGTGTGCTCTACACGTTCCAAGAAATGTGGTGCCAACTTTCAGCACTTGTTCAGCATTTTTGCTGTGCTTTGTCAGTCAGTCAGTCAGTCTATCAGTCACTCAGTAGTGGAAGAGTTTTATATACATATATAGAAAATACGAAAAAAATATTGTAAAAATTGAAACAGGCTATACACGAAAGTACAAATCCAAAAGAAATTACAAATCCAAAACAGCAGATAATTTTTTTTCTTGTATTTGTTGTTATAGCAGCTATAGAATAAATAAATAAAACCTGTGAGAAATGTCCAACTTGTCAAGATTCATGAGATACAGCCTATGGCACACAGGCCTGCAATGTAGTCTTAAATATGGGTCCCCCTTTTTAACCGGTTTGGTGTGTGGCACCCTAAAAAAGGCAGTGTGCATGTACAATGTATAAAAGGCCAGACCTATTTATTTAAAGCAATTCCTCAATACACAATAGTTTGAAAGTTGGTTTTCTAGCACCACTTTCAAAACTATTCATTGCATAAATTGAGGAATATCACAACAACAACACATCTTGACATCCATTCCTGATCGGGTAGGCGGAGGGAATAGTGTGCCACATATAAGAATGGTACACTTTGCACACCTACACTTTCCTCTTAAATTTGAATATCAACTACTACATTGACTGATTGGTATCTAACGAAAATGCTTTTTAAAGAAATTTAAATCTGTGTAAAATTCAATATCTATTTTAAAAACCTTACTCTATTCTAGAGACATTAGTTGTAAGGGCATGAGCAACGGGCCATTAGCAGAAAATGAACATGCTGTTTCATTTAGGCACTTCTCAATCTAGTAGATGTGTGAGAATGACTACTAAATAGAATACATACTAAATTGTGGTCATTAATCAAATTTATTAATAGAATTTTAGATAGGTATAATAAAATAAACCAGATCACAATGGGGATATTAATTATAAAATTATAAATCTTAAATATATGGATCTGGTGTCATTTTTTTAGTTTATATGGTGAGGGCTCTGTTATCTAGAGTTAGATCATACAAGCATCATGGTCACAGGGGAGGGGTGCTACGATGAGAGAATATAACAGAAGCTTTCCTTCAATTGTTATTTAAAACATTTCACAATATCCAATGTTACAACAGTTCCCTGTTGTGCCAAAACACCTTGATAACTGTTACACTTTAATAAGTGTTACACATTAAATCTGTTACAGAATTATTCCTGTAACACTTCTATTCGTATCCCTTTAAACTTGTTTCTACAGTTTTACAGATGTGTTTAATTCATTGTTACAGTTTCTTTGCCTAAAGGGAAAGAGGGCTAGTGAGGCAAATTGTACCTTTATGCTTGCAATTGGTTTATATAATCAATTCCTTAACACAATGACTGAATGAACAGTTGCTAACACTTGTAAACAGTCATTATTTAAATATTCAAAGTGTTTTGATATAGACTTAAATGAAAAACAACAATACTCTATATTTGGTTACCTATGCAGTAAAAATAATTTAGAATTCTTATATTGCGTTTGTTACTCTATGTTGAAGTGTTTAAGTGTTGTTGTAACAGAGACTCACTTTGTTAGAACATATTTAAACAGATTATAGTAGTCCATTAATCACTTTAAATTTTTATTACATTTTTGGATGCACCTTTTTTGATTTTTCCGAAAATGGTTTTCTATTAAAAAAAAACAATTAAATACTTAAATTTTGCTTATTATATCCTCCTATAAAAGGTAATTTCCTAGACTTCTATCTATATGCATGCACACACATATTTACAATGCCCATAACAACAGTAGCTATCATTAGATAAATGATTTATATAAATAATTGCTCCGTCTGGCCTTGTTTTTGTTTGAGGAGGGGCAGAATGAGTAATTCAAAAGCAGACCATGCTGTTTCAAATTGGTGGTAGCGTTAGTGTTATTGCCGCATTGCATCCAAATTTGGAAGTACCTGTTACTATATGAGTTATGTCATAAATCATGTAACATCTTAATGAATGGTAGTATGGTAATGATCTGTATGCCTTCAGGCCATGGATCAGTCCCCGTCTACTCCACTCATCTCTGTCTAATGCCACTCTTGTGAAGTATAGGTTGTCACAATCACTAACAATTGTGGGAGTTCCTAATATCCATTATCATGACTAAGATCTGTAAGATTTATGGCAACGTAAGTTATAATCATCATCGATCCTATTATCTATCCCACTCCATTATGATAAAACTACTTTTACGTATTTTTTTAATTTTTTATCGCGGTTTATTTAATTATTTAACTAGCCCGACGTTTCAGAAGCTTTATAGCAACCATGGTCACGGGTGGACTGGCTGACTGAGTCCACCCGTGACCATGGTTGCTTAAACTTAAGACATCAATATCTATCCCAGTTGTTCTAAAATATTTTCTTGATAAATATTGTGAAGGATTTTCTTTTCTACCTGACACATTACAACCTCGCAAACCCTACAGAAACGCGACAGTTTAGCGATGACTGCGGCGTTATCTTGTGCGAGAGGTACCTCCCGTGCCTTGTTAGACTGAAATGCGACTTAAACGGGACACGTCTTATCTGTTGACTGTACGTAGTAGAGGTGCGTTCCTGCGGCGTCAATCTATTTACGCGATGTGACTAACTTGAGTCGATGAGATGGACATACATAATATGTTATTGTCGCAACTATTTCTTTTTATAGAATAGGGGCAAACGAGTAGACGGAGCCTTTTTTACGACTACCGACGCCCATGAACACATAACTACTACGCGCATGCGTTGCCCTCCTTCTCCCCCCGCCAATGGGCCACCAGATACTCACAAACCGCTGAATATGTCACTTTACGGCGGTATTGTGTGAGCGATCCGCGGTCGTGCCGGCCCAATTCCGTTGCATAGGATGATGTAGTGTCATGCACCATGCATGGCAATACCTCTTCCTATAACATAAATGACATACTATTATGGCGTACAGAGTACAATGGTGACTACAGAGGCCCTACCATTACATAACTGTTACACTTTAATAAGTGTTACACATTATATCTGTTGCAGAATTATACCTTTGACACTTGTAGCATTTCAGCTTGTACCCTTTTATAACCTGTTTAGAAGTATGTGATTGAGTGTATTCGCTGTTGCAGTTTGTCTGACAAGAAAGGGTATTTTTATTCCAATGTAAACCTCATAGGTTATTACACTTTTAAACAATATTTTTGAAAACAAATTTCAAAGTGTTACACTTTATTTCCGTTTCAATATAAAAACACAATTTAAGTGCTACATGGGACATTGGCCCTCTACTCTGACTTGGGCATTCTCTCTACGACGCAATATGTAGATGGTGTAATGTGATGTTAGGACATATCCGAAATCCTTCCCCACACCATGTCCAGAAAATTGGATAGTGTGATGAGTCTAAACCGCTGTCGCTTACGCGCCCGCTGCCAACATAAAAGGGGTATTAGCTGTCTAGACATCGGCTCGTCAATATTGTAGGTATACTAATTTGTCGCGATGCCATATAATTGTACCTACAATGGTACAATTATATGGCAACCGCTCAATTACGACGGGTCGTAGAGGTTCGCATACTGTACAATAATTACGTCCTAGACAGCCGATGCGAACTTGCGAAACGTTCCTTAATAAAAATGTAAGTTTTTACACAACGGCGTCAGAGGTTGGTTATTATTTCACTCTAAAGTCTACATAACGGATTTTGATGATTTCTTTCACAAACATATGTCAGGTGTGGGGAGATTTTCACAAACATATGTCAGGTGTGGGGAGATTTTCACAAACATATGTCAGGTGTGGGGAGATTTTCACAAACATATGTCAGGCGTGGAGAGATTTTCACAAACATGTCAGGTGTGGGGAGATTTTCACAAACATATGTCAGGTGTGGGGAGATTCGTAAAAATCGTACTAAGCGAATCTCTCCGCCCTAAAAGGAACGTATCCGACAAATGTCAAGTTTGTACCTAGTTATTATTTATTATTAATCATTAAGTGGGATTTCGATTGTATATATATATATATAT
>JAFELO010000588.1:2741-15077 GCA_017140195.1 Eumaeus atala | reverse complement strand
GAAACAAAAGAATTCCCTTGGAATCCATTTCACTCATATAATAGGGGGAAGGGGGGGGGGTTTGTTTGTACAATACCTATATGATATAGTACGTAAATTATTTAGTATGCACGGCCATTTACCTTGGTACCGCCATACTTGTCCGGTGCCCCTTGCGGCTGTATCGCCTTACACGATGACCGTACCTAATGTGGTACGTAAGGAAACATCATAAGCGTCAATATTTGTGTCGCCTGCGTTTGTGTTTCAATGTTTTTTTTAATCCAAAATAGTATTAGTAAAAAAAAATTTAAAAATATAAATAATATTAGAATACGAATTAGTTTTTGGATGTTAAATCTACTTAATGGTTCCTGTTGGCCCTTTGTATGATACTCCATTCTGAAGTTGTATTTAAAAGAGTTTGGGAGAAATAATGAGAGCTAATCGTTAAGACGCCTATAACACCGACAGATAATAGATAACAAAGCCATTGTCAGGAATGACAATGTGAAATATTAATATAAATTGTATAAAGTCGGAAGCTATAGGCAGGTCTATGACCGCGAGGGTTGGTTAATTGGAGAAGAAATATGAGAATAAATTATTATTTTTTCTATCTAATCTCGCATACAAGTTGCTCAGAGATAAATTAATTAAAAAGAGAGGCAGATAGTGAACCACTGCTGCTTTCTCTTTTAACTTAGACGGACATGCTTTAGACTGGCTCTCATTCTCTATGTTATCCCCATGGGTATATTAGGCACTTGGGGGTGGGTACATGAGCCAATGTTTTGCTACAGTAAGGCATAATAGGCTATAGGCCAGGGAGTTCTAATTATTACGTACCTACGTAGTAATAATAGTTAATTGTGGATCACTAATTATCGACTTATTTATTTTATATTTTTTAATATAAAGGAGCTTCGAGTTTATGCAGTACATTCTTGACCTTGTTTCCGGCACTAGTGATGTGTTTTTTTGTAAGTTATCCACCTGCCTAGATTTACTTCGGGAGATTTGGGATTTCCTTGACATGTAGTTTATGCGAGCTATTCATCTGCTTTTCGGTTGTTCTTGTTATGCCAAAGTGAGTCTTTTCAGAGTTTACCTTCATTCTCCATTTGAACAAACGTCTTTGTGTAGTAATCATGATATCTGTGGACTTATTCTAATGTGACAATCTAGGCGTGAGCTATGTACGTTTTTCAGGTGATTTATTAAATAGAAAAACGTAGATGTTGATTCATGACCCGAGCACTATCTGTACCTACGAGCAGGCGAGAAGTACGCAACATACTAGCTGCTGGGCTACTGCGCCAGGCGGTCGCCAAACGTATACCGACATTGGAGTAGCTGGCGAAAACCGGTTGTGTGACTAATTGGCTAGGCCAAGGTCACTCTTCGTGTGTTGGCGGGGGTTAAATCCCCCGTTTTCCAATTCCTACCGGAGGCCAGTTGCATAAAGGTTCTCAGAAGAGTCTTAGGAATCCGGGCCCATCGGTATATTTTTATTACATAGAAAACAAACATTAAAAATGGCACTTTGTATTAGCACCTGTACTTGAAGGTGTACGGAAATAATGTCGTGATCAGATCTTATTGGCTATATTCTGTCTGATGAATAGGAAGCAGCGCCTTTCTCCTCATAGCACGGAAATATTGAGTTACGTGTACACAACAGTATGCAATTGGGTTAGAATTTCGCGCCGTCGTCTCGCGACAGTGGGTGACCAAGCGGAAATGTACCAGTGACGACATGCTGGTGAATAATTGGCAAATCTTGCATGCTTCGTTGGAAAGTGCATAATGTTCTAGACGAATTTCGGTGGCAATCTCTGCCGAGCGTGTGCGCAGACACAAGTGCACTGTGTGTTCACTGATATGATCCAACGGGACGGCAATCCGACACGACGGGAGGGACATCAGGTGCAGGACCGATGGCTAACTGAAAAATCTAAAGATATGGGTAACCCCCGTACCCCGTAAAGTTCCACCACCACTTTAGAGGAATTTGAATTTCAATAAATCCTCTCTGCCTTTCATGATGTAAAATCATGGTACAAAGGCAAATTTCAAGTTCTAGTATTAGTAGCGTAGTAATATCGGCTATGCGTTGTCTGTCTATCAGTCGATCAGTGACTCAGTAAAGGAAGTGTATTATATATAATATATACATAGAGTGTAGATTGAAATGTGAAAACGGCCTACCTATAGGCTGTTATAGAAACCGACTTGTGTCTAGCTTCACACCGATGGCGCCGCCCCAAAGGAAAAGATAAAGGGAATAGAGAGTGCACTTGTGAGTCGTGACACATCGTGCACTATAATAATAGTTCGCGTCGTTAGTAGCGTCTTAACCGGAATTCGGCCAAACCGTTAATTTTAAACCATTAAGATAAATAAGAGCTGTGTGTGTTTCCGGTGGCCCATGGAGGGCAACGCATGTGGATAGTCCATGCGGATGTTCGTGAGCGTGTGCTGTTAACACAATGCTGCGACTGCTCGTTTACCCCTCTTTCCTGTAAACAAAACATGTGCAAGTCGGCAACGGAAGTTAACATTCCATACTCATATATTAGTCATGCCGCTTTAGTCGTCAAATAATCGGCGGTGAATCAGAGTGGTTCCGAGTACCGTACTTGTGTATGAGGATTGTTTACCCGTTAACTGCTACCACGACACAACTACTGAACCGCTGGCATCGCGGGCTGCTTAGATGTTTTACATTCCATGCGTCGCGTTTTACTACACGGCAGCAGGGGGATCGTGTGTAATGTGTATGCGTGTTTTTGTTCTCAGCTGCAGCGTGAACGGCTGGTAAGGTGGTAGCAGTGACACATGACTGGTTCAAATTCCATATTAACAAAAAGAGGCGCTCTTTCATTCCCTTAAGGGTTGGATTTTTAATAATCCTTTCTTAGTGCTCACTTACGTCACGAAGGAAATCTGTGTGCCATACTTCACGCTTCTATGTACAGCAGCTACAGCTGTGCGTGGTCTGTCAGGCAGACACTCAATCAGTCACTCGGTACCAGAAGAACCTTACGAGGGGTTGTTTGATAACTGACCGAAACGACGAACGATCTTTTCGAAAATAGAACGCCAAATTTGCATTTGTTGCTATAATTTGTGTGAGAGGAACTTTCTCTGCCGCAAATTTTCTCAACAATGGAAAGAAACGAAATTAGTGCGGTGATAAAGTTTGACGTTTTAAAAGGGAAAACAGCAACCCAGATTAGAGTTTTAGGTAATAAAGCTCCTGCATTGAGTACAATTCACACCTGGGTAACTAATTTCAAACGCGGGAGACATCTGGCCGTTCGAATGAAGTCATGATTCCGGACTTGATTAAAAAGATTCAAAAAATTGTTTTGAATGATCGGCGCTTAAAGTTGCGGCAGATAGCAGAGATGGTAACCCTTTCCTCTTTTTTAACATTTTACACATGCACACATTTGCGAATGAAAAAGCTTTGCGCGCAAAGGGTACAGCGTTAGCTCACTGTTGAAAGCAACGTGGTGTGGACGATTCGTCGGAGTGTTTGGCGCTGTTTAAGCGTGATACTAACGAGTTTTTGCGGCGTTCTGTGACAGTAGATGAAATATGTAATGTATCCAACATCATTATACTCGTGAAACAAAAGACCAATCTAAGCAGTGGACTGAGAGAGTAAGACCTGTGTCGAAGAAAGCAAAAACTGTTTTGTCGGCCGGCAAAGTAATGTTTTTTGGGATGCTCGAGGGATTATTTTAGTGAATTATTTGCAAAGAGGAGAAACAATAAATGGAGAATATTATGCAAGCTTGCTGCAAAATTATTAAAGAAACCCGAAAGAAACGGCTTCATTTAGCCAAAAGGAAAGTTTTGTTCCACCACGACAACGCACCTGTGCACTCGTCAATGGTTGCAGTTGCCAAACTCTATGAATTTCTGTTCGAAGTGTTAGCGTATCCCCCCCTATTCCTCAGATCTGATCTAACACGATGACGCATATGCTCAAGATCGAGCGGATATTTGTGGGCGTTGGTGGACCTCGAAAGACTAGACTGCTTGTTAACCCCTTTCTTATTTTTAATTACAAGGCTTCAAGCGGGTAATTAAGATATTCTTGACGACCGGCTGTCTCAATTGATAACGTGGCGGTTAGTTAGCGTGTTACGCCAGAGGTCGCAGGTTCGAATCCCGCCTAAGTCAAGGATGTCTATACATATATTGTAAGTATTTATATAATAAAACTCTGAAATATATAACATTTCTTTAATTTATAAGAGTATTAAATATATATAATACTCACCACAAGACCAGGCCAACGTGGTGTGATAAGTCCACAGGTATATCATATTATACTTAATTCCCCGGTCTGGTTCGCATGCATTCTGCGGCAAAATTTTCTATGGAAAATAGTATCACAAACATGTTTTGTAACGTCAATATCTTGCACCGGATCCAGCCCTCGCTTGATAAGAGACTCGAACAGCTGATGCTAAATGTGTTCGTCAAGTGAACGGTGTCAATGACCGATACGCCAATGCCAACGCCAATGTGGTTCATGTGTGCGTGGGATCTCGAAGAAAGTGGGCATCTCGCGAGATCTCGCAGCGGCACAGAGACATGGTATAAAAGAAAGTGCGTCGAATGGTTTGTGTTGTCAATTATCCCTATCCATGTCACCGCTTAAACGGCATCGTGCGCGCGCCGTCCCACTAGTATGGGGAGCGGGACCGTCCCAAAAATAATCACTGTAGGGTATGGTACGCCCACAAGAACAACCCCCCGGTACATCTCTTCCCATCTGCGGGAAAAGACACAGGAGTCTTCGCTAGTCCGTTGAACTGTAGAGGCGCGAGCAATAGTGCCGCCAACCAGTAATAGGTCCCTCCGAAGAAAAAATGTGTGTGCTGTGGAGATGTTATGAGGTAACTGAGATGCCACTAGGTACAGTGGTCACGCCAATAGTGGCGAGGTCGAGGTTGTTTACACGTATGTGGTGTTGTGGACATGTTCCCTGTGTCCCAACCAAGCCTTTTCTGTGTCCATTCCAATAAAGACTTGGGTACCCAGTCTTTTTTATAGAGTAGGGGGGGGGGGAGGGGCAAACGAGAAATCGGAGCCTTTTTAATCTACCGATGCCTATGAACATCCACATAATTACAATGGCCATGCGTTGCCCTCCTTCGCCTCGATGGGCCACCGGCTACTCATAAACCGCACGAAACTCGACACTGAAGTGACATCTGGATCATCTTTACGGCGGTATTATGTGAGCGAGAGGTAAATAGGAGGATGTAGTGTACCATGCACCATGTATGGCACTAGATCCTCCAATGCAGCATGGCACTACCTCTTGCTAAAAGATACGCATCCATCAACTCGAAAGATACAGTAAATGTAGTTCACTCGCTGTCTATTTCTTCATTAATTCCTCTTAGAGCGATGCGGATGCGAGATTAGATAGACAGAGATAGTAATGTTTCACATCTTCCTTCGCACCTAACCATTATGGCCCCTCGCCGTCATGCGTTCTTCTAATCTACCTATCACATCCCTTTTCGTCAATAATATCTCATCTTGTGTACTCGTTGTATAATAATGAATGGTGTTGTTTCTATATTTGTGCTGTCAGCGTAGGTCCCAAGCGTATGGACCGATTTGGATGCGGCTATTTTTAAATCGATTCCTGTTTAAATGTGGAGGTTTTTAACGTAACATTAACAACTTTTCGGTTACGTACGCCTCGGTGTTGTTGTTATAGTATAGACAGGCGAACTGGCAACGCAATCGACGCCCGTACGCCTCGGTGTTGTTGTTATAGTATAGACAGGCGACCTGGCAACGCAATCGACGCCCGTACGCCTCGGTGTTGTTGTTATAGTATAGACAGGCGAACTGGCAACGCAATCGACGCCCGTACGCCTCGGTGTTGTTGTTATAGTATAGACAGGCGAACTGGCAACGCAATCGACGCCCGTACGCCTCGGTGTTGTTATCAGGCAGATGCGTCGCCAATCATTAGTACTCCCCTCCAACATCGCAACATTTTTCCAACTGGCTACGCAGTTTTAGCCTCATAAAGGGACATGAATTTCGTTTGGATGAAACAGCGGAATACATCCAGTGTAGCAAACATACTGCAATGATTTTGATTTGCATTGATCATCAAATGAATATTTTTTGTCGACGTATCTAACTGTACTGCATTGTAGTAACCAGTAGGTATGTGCGGCGCGATGACCCCGCTGTGCCGTTATTATTTTATAGATCGACGGCTGGCGGACGCGGAACGATGGCTGTATATCCCATCCATATATCTACTAGCAGTGGCCCAAGATTTCACCCTAATTTATATTCCAAAGCAAACTTGAAAGAATATCAAATACACATGCTTATTTGCGAGCGTTCTCCTTTTCAGGATCTTGTGCCAAAAAAAAAAGAACGAAACCCATATAAATATCACTTTCTTGCATCTGTGTCTATATTCAGTACGTCTGTCGCGACCTTTTTCTCGGAAACTCGTGGAACGATCGAGCTGTAATTGACGTCCAACAAAGATCTGCAACGTCCATCCCTATTTCTAAGTTAATGCAGGGAATTAAATCAGCTGTTTATGTGCATAATTTCGATGCTCATATAAGGATCGCCTTAAGTTAAAGACCAATAGGATATTTGTGGTGGTGCGGCGCAAGCACGGACGCGCAGCAGGAAGTACTGGACCGAAGAACCCTTTGGTATTTCCGGACTGATACGACTGATGACTGATATATATATACTGATACCTATTTATCTCTAAAAGACCGGCAACGCATCTGCGAGTGCTCTGGTGTTGCGGATGTCTATGGGCGATGATGATTACTTCTTACAAGTGGCCGAACTGCTCGCTCGCCTCCTATGCTAGTTCGTTAGTAGCCAAAATTGAAAATGGACTGGTACAAAAATGGTTAAAAAAATTATGAGCCACCGAACAAAGTAGGTACCTGTATTTAACAGTAAGAGGTTGTGAGGATATTGAAGAGCGTCGGTAGAACTTCTGCGTACAAGAAAGCTCTTGTTTACTTTGACCCTTGGAATCTCGCTTGTACATGGTTTTATATGTCCGTTTATGAATATTGAACAATCCACGCCTTTTAAAGGCTTTTGTCTGTACTTGGCCTTACGTTTTACAGTTTGTATTTATTGATATGGAACAGATGTTTGCCGGCAATGACCTTTAGTACCTCTTGTCTGTACGTGACTGTTGAAGCTTTACTTCACTTCACTTCAAGGATTGTTTGTCGATTAGTATATACAGTCTTATAAAGTAGAAATATAAATTTGTTGTTGACGTTGTTGAAAGACTTTCATAATCTAAGATGCTGTAACATTATATTGAAAGCAGAATTTACAACTATTTTGGTAATACCCAGGTCACGTAAGTCCTTATGCCAACTTTTACAACATATTATAGATACAAAAATATAAACAGATGTAAAAAACCAAGATATACAGTGAGCGTCTCGAAAACGTCCATATAAAATGTGTGCAACTGTCAAATCATGCACTTCGTAAAAGCAACTTAAACACATGCTCTTAAAGTTGACATTTCAAGGAAATGTGTCAAGTTTTGCTTTAATCGTACAATCACGGATACTTTACGACGACAGTTAAATATGAAATCGTAGTGTGTGTTTAGCTACATATGGTTCTGTCATATGGGAGTAATAACAGCTTGCGATAAAATTTGGGAATTGAAATAAAATATGTGTTTGTTCTTAGCGTCTCAGAGGGGTATATGTGAACATTGAATTAGCCAATAGGCGAGCTAACGTAGCGTGGAAGTGTATCACGTCATTTGTAACTTGTCTGATTGGACATTCGAGATGCTGCGGCAACTTAACCTGTAAGTTCGAGAACTGGATAATCGTATATCATGTATTTTTGAAACTCAATGGTTTCAATTGTTGGCTCACATCATCATAGATTTCTGTGCCATAAATTTGATGTTTGACGAGCTGACATCGTCGCAAAATGATCTCTTCTACGTTTTGTAATTGCACATTTTACTATCGTTAAAAAAATTGGACAAAAATATCAATAATAAAAGATTAGAATGAAGAATTTGAATTAAAACCATCTACAGAAACAAGTCTAGTGCGGGGAGTACTTGACTTAAATAAAAGAGTTAAAAATACATGCAATTATTATTAGAATGTTAACCGCTTGTTGGATTTAACTGTTAGGGACTGAGTTATTTTTAACCATACGTGTGCTACACTTGTAACTTTACGGCTGCGGTTTAATTTAACGGTTAAGTGCCTGCCGGGAGTACTTTAACTTGACCGTAAAATGTTATCTTAAAACAAAAAGAGTTATGTAATGTTATCGTATCTTCAATTGTTGGCCGATAGTTTCATAAGTCGGGCTATCATTCAGTATGTATGCAATACCGACAGTAATTCGTAAGTCAATTAATTATATTCCGCAATAAAAAAATAACTTTAGGTCAATAATATTGCTCGTGTCAATTACTACACATTTCCATACTTTCTCACTCTGTTAATCAGGCCCAAACAAACCGTAGACACATTAAAAACGTTTGCAGTCTGCGTAGATGCTAAAATTCCTGTTCGTCGTAATTTTAATTAAGATCTTTTACTTCTAATCCGCAAGTGGATCATCGTATTGCGAATGGGTTCCGCAATATTCTGTAAACAAAAAGATAGATCGCCCAAATATAAAACATTTACCTTAAAAAGATAGATCGCCCAAATGTAAAACATTTACCTTAAAAAGATAGATCGCCCAAATGTAAAACATTTACCTTAAAAAGATAGATCGCCCAAATGTAAAACATTTACCATAAAAAGATAGATCGCCCAAATGTAAAACATTTACCTTAAAAAGATAGATCGCCCAAATGTAAAACATTTACCTTAAAAAGATAGATTGTCCAAATATAAAACATTTACCTTAAAAAGATAGATTGCCCAAATATAAAACATTTACCTTAAAAAGATAGATTGCCCAAATATAAAACATTTACCTTAAAACGATAGATTGCCCAAATATAAAACATTTACCTTAAATTCGAAGCATCAGAGTTCTGATCCATACAACAGGGACGCACATTTCATGTAAGATAAGAATATACATTTTTTATGGAATTTGGACTTTGCTCACATAAGCCACGATGTCGCGATTGTGACGAGTCGGGCTGTTTCAGGTGTTGGCAGTCGCATACTAAATCTATACTAATTATATAGTGCTGTGAAGAGCTTATCTGTTTATTTTAACGTGCTAAACTCAGGAACTAATAGCCCAAATCGAAAAATTATTTTTGTGTTTAATAGTCCATTTTTCGTTAAGTCTATGTACCATGACGCTACGATTAATAGGACTGGAGTTATGCGGGGAGATGCTAGTAATAAAATGCCGATTGTTTGGTACCTTATGCGGAAATAAAGCAAAGTCCGCTGGCGGCCTTAAGATATCAGCAGTTTGTGTTATCGTTTCCTCTGATATAACGTGTGCGTTGACGCGCAAGTTGGAATATATGGCCGATGAGGTCACTCTACCTACCGAGTGCAGCACTATATACGAAACAATGACCCCGTATGAGACTCGCTTCCATGTAGAAAATATAATAATTACTGCCATATTTGAACTTTTATTTTAGATATCTAAAAGAACTAGTGATCGCTCTTGAGTTTGAAATTCGATCACTTATAAAAAAAATCGATTTCGAATACAGTTTGACTGTCGTAGGTTCATAATATATTTGTCAGTGTATTATAGAAGTTGTGAGTGCATACTGTAGCATGGGTAAATATTTATGTAATAAAATAAAATCTAATTTAAACCAAAATACCATCATCGACTCACAGGGTTTGTTAACGTCCAATTAAAGTACGTAATGTAATAAAAGATAATATAATGTGTAAAAGGTTAAGGTATGCGCGTAGCGCGCCCTGGCGTGTTGCGTGCTGTTTTCATTAGTAGCCATCATTAATTGTCTATTTTACATTGGAGCTCTAATTAATGTAAGCTTACTGTACATGTTCACAAGCCTTTACTAAATAATGCTTCCTACTAATGTATGGCTCCCTCTTGTATATGTACCAAGCCACGAAAATTCGGTTATATTTTGGAAGTCTTTAGCATACTTTATTACTCAGTGTTTCGAGATAAAGGATTGATATCGAGGGTATGTGTTTTGAGCGTATGTGTGCGGTGGCAATGGTATATTCTGTCGCCTGTGACGTGGTAGGAGCAGACAAACCGGTTGACTTGTCACCAACTTTAAGCAGATGCACATTAAATGTTCAATTTAGTTCAATTTTTAACTCTTATGGCGGCCCTCAGATGATTTTTTTCCTTGCGACAAAGCTTCAAGGCCCCCGGTGCTGTAGTTCAGCATCGCTAGACCTTTTTTTTTGCGGGGGAACGCATTGACGCGCCTTCACTGGCCCTGGGTGGGGTCCAGTGGTGTGTGGGGCTCGTGGCTCATTATAGAGCCGAAAACCCTCAAGTACCACCGCGAGTGACATCAATGCCGCCTTTTTTGAGGTGCCTCGGAACAACAAATCATCACGGCACCTCGACGGCTAGTCAGTCCTCTAAGGGACCGACTCCACCTCCACAAGAGTGGGTTGTCACGCACTACAGGACAACCCCGCCAACTTGGGACTGTGCAATGGGGCGAGATTCCCATCCTCGCCCCTTGCCCCCGAGCGCAAGAGCGCCGCCTCATTTCGGTCTTCTGTCTCCTCCTCCTCTCTTATAAGAGGGGTACAAAGAGGGCCTTCTCCCCTTGCTCTTTTGTCGTTCCCTCTTCATATAAGAGGGGTACAAAAGAGCAACCACCTCCTCGGTTCAATTGGCTTCGCCCAAGGTGTCTCGGGACCACCCCGGGCTACTGAGTTCCACCGCCACGACAAGGCTTGAACCATCGCTAGACCTGAGCAGTACATGATAATAAGATATGCATATAAACTTGGCTGCATTTGATCGGCTCTTTCTATACTCTCGCATTCTCAATATACATACTTTACTAGTTGACCAGTAGTGACTAATTGGGAGTTCGCCAATTCATTGGAAGGGGTTCCATTGCATTTGTGAACCCTCTTTTGGTTCCTGCATTTAGTGTTAGATAGTCCCGCTTCTTGTAGCCGAGGTGGGGCTCTTTCTGTGCACCCAAACACACCTCACTCCTTTGCAATCCGCAGAAGACACTAACAAAGAAAAAAAAATATTTTTTCGCCATATATTAATACATTCACCTCGCAATCCGTCTCTTTCCCTTTAGGCAAAGAAGCTTCAACAGCGAATTAAATACACTTCTAAGGCTGTAGAAGAAAGTTTATCAGGATACAAACAGATAGAAATGTTACGGGAATATTTGTGTAACAGATTTAATGTGTAAGTGTTACACATATGGAACTTTTGAGTCTGCTGGAGCGTGCCACTACCACTTACTAATTATATAATAATAATAATTAGTTCAATTCGAGAAACAGAACTCATTGTTACAAGATTGAAAAATCAATATTGATGAAATAAATACTTTTGGGTTTATTGTATGTGTGACATATTTTCATTTTTTAAACGGTCTATTTATTGTTTGCAGATACAAAATGACTTCCACACCGTTCAACGTAGGCCTCACCGACAACACGCGTCTGTCGAGCAGGGTGCTCCGCCCCCCGGGCGGTGGACACACGGATATCTTCGGGGGGGAGCCCGAACCTACCCGCGGACGCCGTCCAGGGCCGCCCCCTGCTCCCACCACCAACACCGTCGGTAAGGTTGCTTTTGAGCACGGGCACACACCACTATGTTAAATCTGTCGGATTTAGGCTAATGGCTAGTCTAGGCTGAATTAAAATTTATTTTTATTATAGTATAAGCCTTGAGCCACAGGGTTTAGTGCACGGGTAGTCCAGCTTGGATCCTCGCCATATACCAATGAGTTCTTCTGACTTAAGTATAGTTCCTGAGTGCTCTCACGGTGAAGGAAAACCCGGATTCTTGTATTCGAATTCTACCTAATCAGGCCTGGCCTTACTTTCCTTTCTGGGTTACCGAGGTCAGGTGTACAAACTGACGCCTGGTCAAAATGCCTAGATCCGGTCGCCGATCCAGATATCGTCTGATATAGAAACGGGATAAGGCTAAGAAGAAGAAGATAGTATAAGGGGCAAATGAGCAGTTTGACTCTTTCGGTGTCTGCGGACGTCATAAAATCATAATTGTTATGCAGATGTGCTGCTCTGTTTTCCTCCTCCTCTCGAATGGGTCACCGGCTACTCGCTAAACTCACGAAACGCGTGTATAAAGAATGTTATTTTACGGCGGTTTTATGTGAGCGAGACGTATCTCCCA
>JAFELO010000587.1:42539-69227 GCA_017140195.1 Eumaeus atala | reverse complement strand
GCGGTGGTTGTTGTGGTATTCGGCACTATAATATGCCGTGAGCCTCCATACCACTGGACCCCCACCCAGGGCCCGTTGAAGGCGCGTAAATGCGTTTATCCACGTCAAGAAAAAAACTCAAATAGTAGGTTTAACTAGGCCGTAGCACGTAACATAGACATCTTTCTTCTTCCTGACCCAGTCGGGTTAAAACGTAGCAGTGTTGCAACGCACGGCTCGAGATTAAGTTAATTCTTTACCGTATTTTTGACACTAGTGACAGATGGTTTAGGAAAGAAGGAAATTGTTTGTGAGTTTCGGTAGGTACTACTAAAGGTATGTGCACATTATGTCGGGCCCCAGTGTGTTCTATACGAGTACAGAGAGCTTAAAGACCACGTCCGTATCTACTTAAGGTCTTTATTCTTTAAAAAATTGAAAAATACACATTTCGAGGCAAACTTCGCATTAATATACGTATTGCTCGTCATTGCTGCAATGTTGCGTGCTGCGACACCTTAAGTTTACGATTGTCATGCTATGAAATGAAACACACAAATTATTTTTCGGCCTTCAATGTTTTCATACTGGGGCTGTTTGATAACTGGCCGAAACGACAAACCTAAAAAAAAGATAGGCAAACAAAATTTATTACATTACATTCTGTCATCTTTTCGAAAGTAAAACGCCAAATTTGAATTTATTGGAACTGATAGAATTTGTACGAGCGGACCTAGAACTATCTCAGCCGTAAGTTTTCTCAACAAGGGAAGGAAACGAAATTCGTGCGGTGATAAAGTTTTACTTTATAAAAGAGCAAATAGCGACCCATATTATAGTTAAACTAGACAGTGTTTTACGTAATACTGCTCCTGCATTGAGTACAATTCATACCTGGATAACTGATTTTAAACGTGGGAGAAAGAGCTGTCAAAAGGAAGTCACGAATCCGGACATGATCAAAAAGATTCAAAAAATAATTTTGAATGGCCGGTGCTTAAATTTGCGGCAGATAGCAGAGATGGTAAGCACTTCTTCTGCATGCATTTTTAATATTTTATCACCAACCTTTGCGAATAAAAAAGCTTTGCGCGCGATGGGTGCCGCGTTTGCTCAATGTTGGCCTTTTTTTTCTTTTGGTGACGAAGGGGAATGCATTTACGCATGATACCTGGGAGCCCGGGTAGACCCCCAGACCTATGTTGGACTCGGCCATTGGGTAGCAATACCAACCAAACCCCTACGGGAGACATCAGCCACTATAAGTGGAGGGTCCCGGATCTGCAGGCAACAGGACCCATTGCTCACTGTTAACCAAAAGCAACGTCGAGTGGACAATTCGTCGGAGTGCTGGGCGCTGTTTAAGTGTGATACTAATCGAGTTTTGGAGGCGTTATGTAACAGTAGATGAAACATGGATACATCATTATACTACTGAAACAAAAAAACAATCTAAACAGTGGAGTGAGAGCGGAAAAGCGCCGAAGAAAGCAAAAACGGATTTGTGGGCCGGCAAAGTGATGGCGAGTGTTTTTTTGATTTTGAGGATTATTTGCAAAGAGGAAGAACGGAGAGTATTATGCAAGCTTGCTGCAAAAATTTTGTAAAGAAATCTGGAAGAGAGGGTTTCGCCACTCGTCAAGGGTTGCAGTTGCCAAACTCCATGAATTGCGGTTCGAATTGTTACCGCATCCCCCATGAATACCCCAGACCTGTGCCCCGTGTGACTTCCACTTATTGCCGAATCTCAAGAAATGGTTATGTGACCAAAGATTTTCATCAAATGATGAAGTCATTGTCGCCGTAGACGATTATTTTGAGGAGTTAGAGGAAACTTTTATCAAACTGGCGTAAAGGCATCAGAGAAGCGCTGGACCAAATGCATCGAGGTAGAAAAAAATTACCTTAAAAAATAAAATTGTTTTAAATAGACTATTACAGCTTCTATTTGTCGTGTAGGATAATTATCAATCACCTTGTACATTGTCACCCATGCCGGGTTATTTTTAAAAAGCAATATGCTCTTAGAAATGGATGGGTGACATCATAGATAACAAATATTGTTTTACGACTACTATAACACGATACATCGAAAGCTTGAAAAATCATTCAAAATTATGAAATAATTTTTCAAATTTTTATTGCGCCATCTCGCATTCAAAACTGCTCTTTGCGAGACAAATAAGAGTTTATAATATTTAAACGGATTATTAAATGAATATTATTTTTAGTACGGAAAAAAATAACAAATTTTCAGAAGTGGTGGATCCAAATCTGCACATAATATCTAGTATTAAGAGTGCTTTTAATGAGATAGGGGAAAACGAGCAGATGGGTAGTGACCACCCCGACTCATCTGTAGGACTAGGCGTCTTACAGACGCGTTGCCAGTCTTTAAGGAATGGGTAAGCTCTTTATGCAGTTTATTGCTGTTTCATAAATAACCCTGTTTATTGTTAGATGTATAGACACGTAGGTCCCGCAATTATCCGCTGTAAGTAACATATTAGTCCCGCAAATACAGAGCTCCGTTAATTACCCCTCAAACTCAGCTTTAATTTGATCACCATTCAACTCTGTGATGCGAGGTATGCAATTGTCTGTTCACGCTCAAGTTTCGCCGTGACTGCTGGGGAAGTTTCGCAAGACTTCGCCTTATTTGATTTCCCCTACACCTATGTTTCGACATGTTCATTAGCATTTATCCGACTGCGCCAGGAAATATGCTTATGTTCTTCACGTGTACAGTCCGCCATAAAGACGTGCTTGTGCGTATATGTGTGCTAGCTAGATACATGCGTCATACAATGAACGAATGAAAATTCAAAACACTAAAACGATTGATATGAGTGTAGGTAAGTATGTATCTTTAGGGAGCTCCGTGGCTTAAATTTTAGCTGAAGCAGTATCGTTAGATTGCGAGCGTGACAACAAGTATAGTAATAATAATGAATATTATAAAATATAAGAAGTTTTACAATTTTTATAAGTTTGACGGAGCTCTGGTAGGGTCTTTGAGTCCCTAAACACACACACGTATGTTATTGGTAGTTGTGAATTCCTAGGTACGTCCAGAGCAAGTTCAATTTATTTATATAAGCTATTCTGGCACAATCAAAGATCATGCCAGTCCAATTTGTCTGGATTGTATGCTGCAGTAAACAATTAAGCTCCTTGCACTGTGCTATTTGCTAATAAATTATATGACCTTTCATATTGGGCATACAATTGGAATTGTATTAACCATATTATGACGTCACTGTCTCGTTTAGATATTCATAACTTCAGCCACACATCAAAGGGAGGTCCTGTGATCTAAGGCTGAAAAAACCCTGGTGGATTCCTCATAACATAGTGCCAGGTATTGAAAGTCGACGGTTCCAAGCAACCCCGAGAAGATATCACAGATAAGATCACAAATAAAACAACCGCCTAAAAAGCGATCTACATCAGCTAAACCATATTAATTATGTTTTAGTGAAGTATTTCGAATTGTTTCTACACTTTGGATTTTATATGTGTATTGCTTCAATGAAGAAGTTTATAAAATGTATTATTTAATTATAAAAAAAATAATGAATAAAAAATATTACATAGACTCTCTTGAAACACGTGATAATATCCGTTGAATACCTGATCAGCTAGGTGTCCTAATTTCATCGCCCGCCTGTCCACTGAGTATATTATTACGTTGGTGGTACCTAGTTTTGGTTATAAATTCGGCACACCAACCATAGCATGGGCAAGTACAAATGATCATTTAACCGGTAACAAGTGTTCGTGAATATATAACTACTTGTATTGTAACGGCAGTAGTGGCCGCGGGTCATGCGAATCATGACAGCGCGTGACATGACTTGTGTGACTAGAATAATTTCCACTTCATTTTATAATCAGTGCTGGGTTTAGGGAACTTGCTGAACAAATTAACCGGAGCCTGTGATCAGGCTCGGGTTGAGCCCATGTTTACAGAATGTTTTCTACGCCGCATACGTGATACCGTGCTTTTCGTTTGTGCCCTGGCAATGGTCTAGTAGGCCTAAGGGCTATAGTGCAATACTTGTCCGCGATAACATTCTAAGAACGAACTGAACTGTGTCCAATTATAAAACATCAGTATGGACGTATTTACAGTCCTCCGAAAGTCACTGAACCGATCCAGAATTAGAAAACTTCAGTCTAAAATACAAAATTCATTGGAACTTCCAAAGCTAAATCATAGTTAGATTAGCGCTTAAGTATATGTATAACGAACAAAAGAATAAGGATAACAATAAAAGATATTTAATTCTAATAAAAAACTAAATTCATTTTACTGTTATTTTCTTTCCTAGGCATTGAAGGGCTTTTGTAGATCGGAATCCCTTTAGCGGCTTCGAGTTGACTGTACGTACTTAAGAAGAAATATATATATATATATATATAACTCGTTTACAAACCGAAAAGAAATCATACCATCGCACGTGTACTTGTGTATTTTTTTTGTTTCAATCTAAGTTAATGAATTTTATATTCGAATTAGAGCAGTTCTCGTGTCCGAGTTTGGGCGGGACCGATCTATCTGCATGTATCTATCTAACATAGGCTAACATATTATGTTTACAAAATGTTCTGCCATAAGAAGGAAACAATAAATTCCTTAGCCTTTGACATTAATACATCTTTCCCTGCAAAATTGATTTAGCAGTTGCCAGGCCGGTTTTATTGTATTATGGCTGGAAACAGTTTGGTGGCAATAATAATTCTGTGCACCAAGGAAACCAGAGTCCTTAATTAACCAACTGCGGTGGCCAAAGGAGGGTTATAAGTTCATTGTTTGAGGCACAATAACCGATACACTGTTCAATTAGTATGGCATCATTGTAGAATGAAGTTGGTCAAGTCTTCTCTGTTAACGAGCGGTCAGCACCAGCATGTACATTGTGTATTTTCACTAACGAGGTCAGAAGATTATTTCTACCTAGTACAGTATCTCGCAGTAGAGTTACTTAATTAGTATAGTATTTGGTTTTTCGACGAGACAACTTGCATGGACCATGCAATTTGCTGCAATGAGCTAATGACACTACCACTTAAAAATATGATATTAGGTAGGTATGGGAATTGAGATCCTCTCTGCCAGGTAATTTAAACAAATTCTTAATGACTCCTATACTGCTGATCTAGTATGAGCGTGCAATTGTATAAATTATACACATAATACAACTGATCAGACACAATTCTGGTATTAGAAGTGAAAATTGATTAATGTAATCTGAGCTTGCTGTTTTTCAATTGCTGGTTAGCAGTGGTTCCGCGGTTTTCTTTCCGAAGGTGGCTACCTGGGGAGCCGCGGCGCAATGTTCTTAACCCCCTGCTATGGACTCTATTTTGTCTGCGGAAAAGCTTTTAACTTCAAATATGCTTAGACCTTCACAAATTAACCTGTTCTGTGGTGTGCTTTAAAAACTTTGCCACTCGACTGATCGTGCGGGGGGCACTGGGCTGTTCACAAAATTAACGATGGTAAAACAAAGACGTAGAAAATTCCATTGTTTGAGGCAGCCACTGACCTCAATACGTATAGACCGACCCTGTGGACCTCCATTGACGGCCTTTTAACATCATTAGCGCTGCCGTTATAGCCGATATAACTAAAATATAGCTCAATACATTCATGATTTTCAAAGAAGTTAGCCAGTCAGCCTTGGAAAGCATGCGGTACGTTAAATTTAGTGATTTCAGTCATATGCTGAAATGGAAAGAAAAACATTCTTCAGGTCACTGAGCCAGTGAAGTAAGTACACATTAAATATGCAAACTTCGCCCGATAGTTTTGAAATTATTATTTATCAGTTATCCATATAATGTAGTTTTCAGGGTTATTTTAATCGAAGTCAAAAGAGGAGTATTCTCATTACGTCGTCAATTGGACATTTACAAAAAAAATTTTTGAAGTTGTACTCCCGAGGCGGCCCTAATGTCACCAAATCATGATCTGATGACTCAATCCCAAGCAACGTCCGTATGTCCGTGCGTCTGTCACTAGACAGTTGGAACTTTCACAGATTACTCATTTATATTGGCGCTATAGCCTGCAACAAAAAATACTAAATATTGATACGGAATCCAGGATTGTGCGAAACCGATGAGACGATTATAGCCAAGGATCCCAACTATCACAATTCTTAGGTTTACACTAACATTGTTAGATCGTGGAAAATTTTGTTTGAACGATAACTTGGTAGTGTCATGATACAGTGTATAATATAAGTGGTTCCACCCGCGTAATATCTTTCTTCGCCTTTCTAAAACCGTCCTCGAGATCGCTTTGCTCTACCCGAGTGAAATGTGAAAATCCGTTTAGTAGATTTGGAGAAAATCTATCGCATACAGACAAACATGTTTTAGGGACTTTGTTTTATAATATGTAAAGATGTACCGTATTTCATTAAAAAAACAATATATGAGGAGTTAAATTGTGAGAAGCGCAGCGCCACGCTTTATCGCAATGACATCACTTGCTTCTCTAGTGCACCTTTCACTTCAGAATCATGTTCATTCCTAATAAATAAACTTCATTTGCTTATCGGACCTGACACACATAGTTTAATCATCATGGGGCAGCCAGCATTTAGACAGACTCGTAACAGAGTGATCCCATAACTCCAAAACTGCAGTAACAGTATGTCTCTAACCATCAATTCTTTACAAAATTTAAAAGTATTTTTTTCGAAATTTAATCATATTTTTGGTATTCCTTTTACTTCATTGTTATGGCGTTTTTTTTTCATCCCAGATTGATAGGTACGACACACAGAAGACGCAAATTGGCGAGTTTGAAAACTAGTGTTAGGTACCGTGCACTGCATCCCCGCCTAGCTTATCCCGGACCAAACTAATTTGGCACAGACTAAAGGCACACTATGTACGTCACTCCTATTCATTGTTTCGTCTTAAAACTATTGTCATTATCTTTATTGTTGTGGTCAAATAAATGTTTTTCTTTCTTTCATCAGAGGCCACAAAAATGTAACCCACGTCGGTACAAGGAATTGCCTAGAAATGATGATTACCAATAGACTCATTAAGAGAATACATTCAAAATATTAATAATCATGATGTTATGGAGTAATCAAGCGAAGGCTACGGCCTTTTGCTACTTATAAATTTTAACGTTTCGCGCTCCCGCTAATTGTGTTTAGATACACGTACTTGAGGTACGAGACCATTTTTAATAATGCATGTTGCGTTTATCCGTATTTGTGACCCTACGGTCAAAGGATTCTTTGTCAATAAATGGAAGATCATTTATGATTCACCAATACTTCATTACTCTACTCGCTCTTCACTCTAGAAATATCGTTACCGTTATGTTATCCTAAAAGGAACTGAAGAAGGTAAGCCGGAGGAAGGGATGTACCGTTGACTTACCTGCGCAGGTAACCTGTGCGATAATCCGCAGTCTGTATACTAGTGTTGGGCGACTAGTGAGTAAACGCGCAATCGCGAATGCCGCGACATAAAATTTGAGGCGGTAAAAAGTATGAACGGTTTTGAACGGCTCTTACATTTTGTCGTCTTATCCGGGACGGATGAACCGTCCCTTGTAAGTAATACTTAACGCTATCGTAAACCGTGTCATAGAACACTTGGTAGAAATAAGATATGTTTAAGCATAATTATATCTTTGAACAGGGTACGTAGTTTGTTTCCATAGTGATTTGTTGCTTAACATAGCCTTGATTGGTTGCGACTAGATGTGATTTGTTGTCTGTCGTTCAAAAATATTTCCTTTGTACATTATTGTTTCGGCCGCTCTGGTTCGGACTATGATCTGAGTTGCTATGACCGTCAGCCGTACTAGTACGCAAGTACCAAATGTGTGTTTCGTATCAGTCCCAACCCTAAGTCAACACTTACCAAATTTTACTGAGTATAAATTGAATCGTTCAGTAAAAGAGGGAGATTGTAAAGTATGACATCACGAAGTGCTAATATATATGGGGCGCGTCTATGACGCACGGACGTACAAACATACAGGCTATAAACTATTAGTTTATTGTGGCACCGCCCTCTACAATCATTAGACTAAGCCAAACATTGGCTTAGGAGTTTACGTTTGTTTACCACCACATAGGCACTGGACTTTATATTGTTTTGTTTAATTATCAACTTACCAAATTTTAGTTATGGAGGAACATGCATTCGGTTCCTCCTTGACAATGATCCCGTTTGATTCCGAATGGATCAAAGGCCATCCAGAATCAATTGGATATTTTTTTAGCTCGGCGCATAAGTAAATAATAAGATCAACCCATTGCGAATTTGGTTCACTTAATAAGATCAACCCAAATGTTGATAAGTTAGACTAATACTCTTCACGTACAGTATCTAAGTATTTTTTAAGAAAAATAAGTATCATTTTTAAATTTATTGAAATCGTACTTAACATTTAGGGAGCTTGTGGACATTAAGAGGTTAAGGAAATTCTTGTCTAATGATTGACAAGTTATTCAATATTTACACATTTAGGTTATAAATATTTCCCACATTTAGTGTATATTCCGAATGACATCCACATGTACGTGTTTACGTACACGTACATGTGGATGTCATTCAGAATATACACTAAATGTGGGAAATATTTATAACCTAAATCAACCTTTAGGTTACTTATATAATACTTACTAGTTGCCGCAGTGGTTTCAATCACGTACCATATATATATATGACTACTTAAAAAATTGCGAAAAGGCCAGGCTTCACCTCCTCGGGGACTGTCCGGCTACGCTATGACCAGTCCCCACGACGCCGTGTCTTAATGTTGTGAACCGGGTTCCCATCCCGGCCCGACTTTGAACACTGGGGCACTACTGAATGCGCTGCAGATAGCGTCTGCTGCAGATAGCGTCTCCTACGTACCCCCCTCCGCCGTCGGCGGGCGGAGGCCACGTAGGCAGCCTCCTCTCTCACCCGCTCGTCGGCCTCCTTCTGGGACATGACGGTCTCGCAGAAGGAAGCCATCGCCTGGTAGGACTCGTCGGTGCCGAGCATCGCTACGATGATGCTCGACTTTGACAAGTCCCCTCCGACAACTGATGACAGATCGTGACGCAGCGCCGCCCATCTCGGGCACACTCGGGTGTGCTGCGCCAAGTCCACCGCCGCGAGCCTATGTCACTCCTGATTTTTTCATCAATTATTGAAATAATTTATAATATGATCAGTACTTCCGAAGGTCACGCCTTACGAATAAAAATGATTTCATAAGAAATACATAATATAAATAACATTTCAATATTATTCTGTGATTTGAAGTAAACGGTTATACTTTAACTATACCTTAACGTAAACAACCATTCTGTCAGTCTGTCTTTCATTATGCATGTACGTGGAAAACTTTGGAACTTCTGGACTGATTTTGATGGTAGTCACCAGCTGCTCACAAACCGCACGAATCGCGACACTAAAGATGTCACTTTACGGCGCTATTACGTGAGCGAGAGATACCTCTCCGGTCGTGCCGGCCCAATTCCGCTGTAATGCAGTATGACACTGACTCTTGCTAAAATCTTAGTTTAATGCTACTAAAAATATTCTATAACTCATTGTATATTTACACAATTTGGCAAAGTTACAAGTGGCTTGTGACCGTCACCTATGGCGCTCTATGGGGGAGGCCTTTGCCCAAAAGTGAACGTCGTCCGGTTGTATCTTGAATAAATAATATATTTTTGATTCTATTTCCACAAATTTATTCATCCAAATTAATATTATTAATATTAAATTAGTGAAAATATTATATTATAAAATCTATATTATTTATTCAAGATGTAACGTGAATTTTCATCGGGAGGTAACTAACTATATGTCCCATCAACTATATTCATAATAGCGGGTAACAGTTAGCAGTCTTTATAAGTATAATTGAAGGAAATAAAAGTTCCAATCGCAATGAGACCGCCTTGTGCCGGTGTAGCAGGAGTGTTTTCCACGGAAATGAAGATCCTGCGCGTCGCATCCCCTCTCTGGAGGTAATTTCTCCGACAGTCGTTCTATTAGTACACACAAACATCTTCACACTTACATCCCACAAATATATGGCTGCTATTCTTTTTCGCAGAAGAGAAATCGGGCGCAGGACCAACTGCTTAACGTGCCTTCCGAGCACGGGGGTGTAACACCGCCGACTTCCAAACTCCGTGATTAAAATTTGAAAAGTCCTAATAGCACTTTTTGTATGATCCAACCGGAGACTCGAACCCGGTAACTCACGTCTGTGGCTGTATATGCTTACCACTACACCACGAGGCAGTTAACATAGAAATGCTTTGTTACCGACAAGGAAGAGTCCCTTGAGATTTTCGATCATACAACTAGATACACAATCCACATAAAAAACGTACTAGACATGTATTCCTACTAAGGTTTTGGTAGACTTTAACAATATTTTGTTTTCGTCCCTATTCCAGGTAGTTGAAGGTTTAATTATCACTAAATTTATTTAACGAGAAATCAGAGTTCTTTAATGACTACCGACGCCCATACACATCCGCATTATTGTTCTGCAGGTGCGTTGCCTTCCTTTCACCTACACACAAAGCATAGCAGTCTTTTAACAGCGAGAAGTATCCCCCCGTCGAGTCCGCCTAATGCGGGTGCAATGTAGCTTGGCACTATCTCTCACGAAAATGTCTGAACGAATGATTCTGAAATTTAATGCGTGGAAGAGGTTTACGTGAACGCGGTAAAGCTTTAAGCAGGCGTCACGCTCCAAGGCTGTTTCTCTCGATTTTAATACTAATATTGTATCATACCACAGGACTTAGATATAAACTAAAAACCCAGCCAACTTTGAGTCAGATTCGCGCAGAAAGGTTCCGTGCCACTATCTATAAAAATTCAGGAAAAAGCTTTCGTTGTATGTAGTGTAGCTACTCTGCGGCTGTGGTGTTGTACCTGTTTGCATTTCGTTTTGTTGTGTGTTACAACTTGTCGTTTGGAACGCAGTTGGAATTGCAGTGCGCTGCCCTAGTGAGGAGAGCATTAGGATGAGCGGTAGCTCGATCGAAGACACTTTTGGAGAGGTGTTTATGTTTCCCCGCGATGGCGGGGAGCTCAAATCCCTTATGTAGATCTAATGTGCGAATGTACCAGAGACAGCCTGTGACACTTCGCAGGAATCTATTATGCACGAGATTATATTCAAGCAATAGGTAGATTCGAAGGGGAAGTGTGTGCGAACTGCTATATGAGATGTTGGGTCTAATAAATAATGTATGTATGTATAAATGTGTCATATGTTAGGTTATTTCTAAGCAACATTTTCGTATTTACATAGATAAGCAGAATCTCGGTATAAGGATCCTGTTTTTAATCTTTAAGTACGGAACCCTAAAAAATGGCTGTTACATAATAGATGAAACTACTATTGTAATTTTATATCCATTCAATTGTATTTATGAAACCCTGCAAAGTCTCTAGATGGTTAGCACAAGCATTATGACGCCGTGGGTGTAACATTTGTGGAATAACATGCCAATACATAAACTAGATGGCGCCCAAGAGTTTATTTTCTACGGAGTTGTTTCATAAAAAAAACGTTGGAGCACTTTTATGGTTCTTGAAATGCATCATTAGTCCTTGGTTTAGAATTGAAAAAACTGGCCTGGCACGAGTGTAGGTGTGACTAGCCCATTGCCACTTCGTCGCGAAGATATCGGATCCTTTAGTTCTCTGCCTTATGACTTTATTACGAATTCTGTCGGACAGAGAAACAAACACCCAACATAGCACGTTCAACAGCCCGTTGAGCGACCGCAAACTGGCGGACCAGTGCTAAATTAGGAGGCCATGTTTCGACCCCGTAGGTCATCACGGGGAGAACGCATTGGTTGAAGACTTTCGTCTTCAAGCTCTGCGGTATAGGCGATGTGAGAATGTGACGAAGCTTCTGGGATACCGCCCAACCCAACTGAATCCTTCTTTCGGCTTCCTTCTCGAAGTCATATATACCTAAATTGCAATAATTGCCCAAGGTAGACGTATTCGTCTACCTATTATTTTAATTAATTATTTATTATTAAATCTATTACTTTAATTAAATAACATGACGCACACACTACACCACGCACACAATGCTCAAACTTGTATGATACACAAATTGACAGTAGTCAAACAAATCATAGACCTGGACGATATCTGTTATGGCAACAACATTTGAGTTCTAACAGTAAAAAATTAAATTATGACGAATATGGAATGTAATTTAGCTTTTATTAAATACAAAAAAGGTTTTACAGTCCAACCGTATTCGAAGTGGGAAAAAAATCTTATCGATCTTGTACAATGCTTTTTAAAAGTTATACTTTTTAAACCCGCGCCGTATATAATATTGTTGAAAAGAGGTAAAACAACTAATTTAAGAACCCACAATATTCCGTCGGGGGATGCCATTTCTAATTTAAATTGCAATTAGCAACAAAATAATTAGTTGCGTTATCTTAAGTTTATCCAAATGTTATTTATTACAATAATTTATATCCTATATATATATATATATATATATATATATATATATATAGGATATAAATTATTGTAATATATATATATGTTTACTAGTTCCGAATAACGCAAAACGCATCATGCATCCTGTTACCTTCAGATGTTTAATTTATTTTTTTGGTTATTGGTTAATCGAAAAAAAATGAGGGGAGTTGAAATAAGGCAAATATCGCGTAAAAACTTACATTTCACACCTTTATATTCTTCATTGTGTAACAAATGTGTTGTTACAAATTCTCAATGCAATGATAGGTATATTCTCCTAGCTGGTCCTGTGTGACGGTTGACCCATTTTCAGACGAGTGACGGCCACGCAAAGGGCAGTTGTATACCCAGGAACACTCCCAATGGACGTACCGCGTCCACGTAGCGTCCGTGTAACTAGGGTTGCCATGTCGCCAAACCTTATCGCCGAACATGTGTAAGAAGGCTGTAGTCCAGCCTTTGAGATCGGTTGTTAACGACCGGTTGGCGCAATGCTCACTTAGCATGGGTAAGTCGTGGATGTTCCAGAGGTTACGGGTTCGAATCCAGTCCCGGTTGTGGATGTTATCTATCTATTATATAAGTTTCTATATTAAAAACGTTAAATATATTTCAATTATCTACCACCCGTAATACAAGTTGGTTCTTAGCAACGGACTAATAAGTCCAAAGATTTATTATTACTACTAGCGTTCCGCCGCGGCTTCTACTGGAGATAAATGCTTAAAATGCGCATGCTCCGATGCTTCGGACATGTAGAAAGAATGATAGACGTAAGGTAAACGAAACAGATATACAATGCGAATGTGCCTTCCACATACATATACATCTTTATGTAGGTACCGGGGAAGACCCGGACTAACATACCACGATCAGATTGGTCGGGTACGGTCCGAAGGTGGTGTTCGGAGTCTTCCCAACCGGCGTGTTTGTATGAAGAGAGTTATGAAAGAGGAGGAGGCCAGGCAGGTATTTAAGGATCGTGACATGTGGCGCTCCGTTCGCTCTGCCTTCCCCGTTAGGGAACTAGCGTGATGTTGTCTTGTTGTTGTTGTTTATAAATGCCTACCTTAAAGAATTAAACACCGAAACCCTTTAGTAAATATAGAGCAATCCTGTCGTTTTGGATTTCTATGAGTAGTCTTAATAAAGATTCTGGACGTTATTTCTTTATAAAGGCGTGTATATTTTTGTATATATAGCTTGTGCTTTTATTAAGAATAGTACTATTTTTAAATTCACTTGTTTTGAATTTACATTCTACTTGGACACTCATGCCTAACATGTCCGGCTCTATTCGGACGCTTGGCAACGCCAGGTGTAGTGCTGACGTCTGTTAACAAAGAACGCTCATTTTGACCATTTACTCAAAATTACCATCTACACATGATCGTTTGAGGTCCAAAGTGTTGGGTGAATCGAACTGTTTATTGATACATCTCTTTCACGTACATAGACACACGGTAGAGTGTCCCACCGAGTTCAAAGAAATGGATACGAATAACTGTGTTTGGATCTACAGGTAAGGTTCTGGAGTGGAGGCCGCGTTTGGGACAACGAAGTGTTGGTCGACCTTTCACCAGATGGGAAAAGACGATCTCCGTGCAGTAGCCGGTCCGGGATGGAGGCGAGTAGCAGGAGGTCAGTCGTCTTGGCGTTCATTGAGAGAGGCATATGTCCAGCAGCGGACCGACAAGGGCTGATAATGTTGTGTAAATATACCTTTTCTTTGCTGACGCGGGGAAACGCATTTACGCACCTTCACTGACCCTTGGAGGGGTCCAGTGGTGTGTGGGGCACGCGGCATAATATTATAGTGCCAAATACCCACAAATCGGTGCCGCCCTTGGTGAGGTGCCCCGGAACAACAAATCATCAGGGCACCGCGGTGGCTGGTCAGCCCCCTAATTGACCGACTCCACCTCCACAGATGGGGTTGACCCGCACTACAGGAGAACATTACTTACTTTGGGGCGAGGTTCCCATCTTCGCCCCTCGCCCAGTTTTCTCTTTTTTCACCTCTTTTTATAGGAGGGGTACAAAGAGCAACCACCTCCTCGGATCAATTTGCTTCATGGATCACCCCAGGCTAATGAACCACACCGCTAGGATAAGGCTTAGACCATGGTGGGGACGTAAACATACGGTTATATAACTTGAAACGGTTATTGTCATAGTACTTTAATGTTATATATTTAATACAGATTTTCTAAGTTATACTTCTTAGGGCGTGTTAGCAAAAAATGATGAGAATATTATTTATGCGCGCGCACACCGTGACGTAAAACCGACACCCATAAGTTAGCTACAGTCAACATTTTAAAAGATTACCAACAAATTAAAAGTAAGGACATCCATGTGCGTTTGCGTGAGAACTGACAACTGTTTTAACATAATGTGTAAAGTAGTACATCTTCTAACACGTACACAGAAGTACACACACTTTTTCATGACTATCATACACAATCATAAAAATTAGAAAATCTACTTCATGCGTAATTGGACATAACTTTTAATACTATGACATTTTTTTAACCTTTATTTAAACATCATATGATTCAGTCAGCCTTACATCTCCTGAAAAAATAATTATAAACTTAACTCTAAATCCCTTATATATAATGAATGGATAACAAAACTTAAGAATCTGTCACTATCATTTAATTTAAAATTACAACTGACAATGTTATGTATAAAAAAGAAAGTTCAGCTTCATTACATTTAGTGTCCATCATAAATTCTTATCGGAGAAATTAGATGCTGTTACAGTTTATATTTAAGGTCTGTGAATTTTGTAACAAGTAAAATAAAACACAAAGATAAAATGAGTAATTAGAGTAATAAGAAATGTAACAACCTAAAAACCGCAAATTTTTGATGATAACAATTAGTATCAAGAAAATAACTAAGAACCGTCCAACTACAAGTCGGACTCGAATACCGAGGGTCTCTTGCCAACTTGAGGTACTGAGGTACGAGTATTTTATCTTTTTATCTTTTTTAAAATTCTATTCATCCATTCTGTATGTACATCTGTCAAGGCCTACACTAGGGAACGGCAAAGTTTGCAATTCTGTGACGTGTCTTGGCTTAGATATTCTTTTTTAATAAAGAGCTTGTACATAAATGTTTTTTTTTAATATTTAAGTTGTATAATTCTTTTTAGTTCCGCCTGACTCGATGATAGACTATCCACTACCGATTCGCGAATCGATATTTAACAAAACCTTGTGTTTATAGTATTGCGGGGCAAACGGGGAAACGGAGCCTTGTTACGACTACCGACGCCCACGCATATCCGCATAATTACTATTCCGATGCGCGTTGCCCTCCTGTTCCATAATTGAAATGCTTTACTGATGTATACCTACTGATAATTACCTATACATAGATATGAATACCTACTGATAATTACCTATATATAGATATTGAGTTCGACACTTACTGTAAGATGTTACCGATTACCATTGGTTCGGCTATAGAAAATGCCAAAAAAATACTTACCGAAACCTGAAAAAAATTTCTTCGCCGTTTTCTATCTTCTCGATCACTCTTCTGTGTCCCACTTCAAAGATTATCTTGAGGCACCCTTTAACAAAAAGATAAAGTAGTTTAATGCCTTTATATGTTTAACTCTTGTTGAATGCACCGGTCTAACATCTAAATCAAAACAAAACATCTTAGGAGATTTTTTGTAATATCTGTGGACTTATCACATCATTTGCCCTGTGATGAGTACCGTAAGCACTTGTGTTGAAATATGTTTAATATATTTTTATCAAACAGCCGGTCGTCATATCGCATTTCGTGTTCGTGTCGGTTTGTAAGTTTTCGGTGGTCCAATGTATGGGTTGAAAGAAAGAGAGCAACATGTCTCTATAACAGACAATCAAGCGGATGGATTGCTCCCAATCCCGATATTTCTTCATAGTAAGTGACCAATCGGTGGCCTTATCCCTAGTAATAGGGCTTAATGAATTTCTTAAGTTTTTGTGTTCACTAGTCATCACATACCTGATGTTGTAACTTGAATAGATTTAATTAGGCAAATGCTACAGGATATTTCTTTAGTAGCCGGACAACTTTTGCAGCGCTAACTCTGGCCACACTTTCAAGAGGTCCTACACCTTAATATACTCGCCACGATGACATCTCCTTTAATACAAATGGTACAGTCCGAAATTCTAGTAACTTTCCAACAATTTTTCTACATTTACTTCTTAGATACTTCATAGAAAAGCCACGGTCGTCAAGTAGACGTAGTCGGGGGTATCAGCTACCTGTGAATCTCACCTATCAAACTTTGTTACTATGCCCACCCTCATTTTCTTTTGCTAACGATTCGATTCAAGGCGAAATGTGAAATTCGTTCGCAACCCGTGAATTGTCAAATTGAAATTCGTAAGAGTGATTGGTTGACACTAAGCTATGTGTACGCACGCCGCTCTCCTATTGGCCGCTGATAACTTGATATAATTTAAATATTGTCAAACTCGATCCTCACCTTGTGGCAATTTATTTTCGCGGGGAAGATTATTCAATTTGGCGGCACCGCGTAGATTAATAAATATATGAGGGGACCGGGATGTTTTACTGCGCGTTAGGTATACGAATTTTGCGAGAATTAAATGGAAAATCAGAATATACACATTAGTAAAATCAAAACGAAATTATTTTCATAATTTTTTAAATGAAAGCGTTACTGGATGAAATAATAGGCAGCCGGTTCAATTGTATATAAATGTAGCTATAGATCTAACATGTAAAAAGTTTGATTAGATCGTCATCCTGTCGAAATAAAAATTAGGTTGTTGTTTATTGATTTACAAAAATACAAGATACACGATAACATGCTTTCCTATCATTTTCACACTCAGATATCCGTGATTGTTCAATAAGACATTTTTTTCCAAAATAAATCACATAGTCAGAAAGTTACGGGCCGTTTTTATAGAGCGGCTTAAACGACACTTTTCACCGCGCACAACTGTACTGTGGAATCAGCTGCCTCCCTCGGTATTTCCGATCCGATACGACTTTGAGGACTTCCATAAAAGAGCATACCTATCCCTTAAAGGCAGGCAACACGTCTGTAAGACGCCTAGTCTTACAGATATCCATTGGCGGCGGTAATCGCTAATTGTTTAAACTCTAATCATCTGTACCCCTGTTAGTGTAATTATTTGCACACCAATCCCAGTAGCGGATACTTTTTGAACCTTCAGTAGAATTAGCCTAAATGATGTAACACTCATTTAGACTTTAAATTTGAACATTGCTTGCTTATCACTTGGATTTTAAGTCTGAAAATTATATTATAGACCTAGCTAAGCTATTCATTGTCGTAATCTATTGTCGCGCCGATTTCTATAAAATTCAAACATTTAATTCCAAATTTCCTCTGTCTGAAACGAGCCCGAATTTTAGAGAGCCAAATATCACGTTTGTAAACGTCTTTGTAGACGTATTTCTGCTGTGATATTAGATTTGATAAAGCAGAAATCATTAGGAACGAACAAAGACCAAGGAAGTCGTGGGGCTATTTAAATTACCGTCGAAATTAAAATAAAAGAGATGGTTGTGTTTGGGACCTAATAAAAAATAGTTATTATCAGTTAACATACAAAGCACACACTTATCGGCTTCTAATGTCTTGTCTTCTGCCTTAATCGGATTGTTGTGCGTTCATTTTGCTATTTACTCTCGAATGGGTGACACAGCTCTATGTATTTGTCATTTTTAGGGTTGTGCATAAAAGAAAAACCGATTATATGATAACCTGGATATCAGTCTGTAAGTCTGATATGTCGATTTATGTGCCTATGTATCAGAAAAGTGTAGCAGATTTTTTGTGTTTCTTTTTTTGGAGCACGTTAAGCCTCGAAAGTTATAAGTTCATATTTTTTGCACCTTCATATGGGTGCCCCCCAAGTCTCCACTAAAATAGCCCTGATATTAAGCCAACGCAATCACAGTATACAGCCGTTTGTGCGTACATTTTGACGATCGCGAAAACCATTACCTTCTAGTACGTACTACCACTATTAGGGTGATTACCACTTCATTTAGAATCAATAAGTAACGCAAGGAATTAGAACAATACAAATAAGGCTGCTATACAAACACATGCTATATAAGCCAATAAAAAAGATATATTTGCAATTTTTTTCATAAATAATGAAGTAAATTGCATTGTTGTGCTCATGCATCCAGTTCGTACTGAACCCAAGCGCGAGTTTCCCTGGCACTTGGCACTTTTTGTTTTATAACAGTATTCAAGGAGAAAGAAAACGAAGAAACGTCGCCATAGGTATTTAAGAAAGCAGACGATTAGCGAACGCGAATGAGATGAAACCATTAAGGTGCTAAATGGGGGGCGGTCTAGGATGTTTCCTGGCGGATATGAGGTGGCGGGGGCGTGCTCCGGACTCAGGTGCTAATTGCTCAGGTGCGTTCATAAAAAATAGCGTCTGAGACGTCTGATTGCTAATAGCGAGAATTTCAAACGGCTTTGTACTGATCGACTGTAGACTTGCTAATTATATATTATATTATTTGATAAATAATGTGTACACGTTAATATTGCGTATAACATGCACCGTTTCCTAGCAGCTAGGAGGATCCTTCCCGGTCATGATCCTCTCCATGAGTCAAACGTTTACGTCAGCGCCGAGGCCATTATAGCTACCGCGCGCGAGCAGCCCCCATCGTCAGATTATGGGGAGGTCCTACCTGTCGTTACCTCTGGCCACGATACTCGTAATAAAAGTTAAACTGGCTATTACAAACACTTGTACCGGAATGCATTTCTTCCATCTGCGGGGTTCGGTCCGTGTTTCGATCCCAATCCTAGTCTCGTCGACAGAAGAGCACTCATAGCAATCGCATGAAGCTGTACTGGGCTTCTCTTCTCGTTCACAGCATAAGTTGAGGTCCGAAAAACTATTGAAAAGAAAGCTAGCAGGTACTGGAAGACAGACCGTTTTTCTCTCTGCATCTATACTAATAATATGAAGTTTTACAGTCCATTTGAACGCGATAATCTCAGGAACTATGGGCTCGAATTGAAAATATATTTTTGTGTTGGATAGTCCAAAATACTCAAACATTTTAATGTGGTAACATTTGGTTGTTTGTTTGTATTGAGTAGGCTCCCAAACTAGGGCACAGGCACATCATAGTGCTGAATGCCCACAAAAACCACCGCGAGGGCCATCATTGCCGCCTTTGGTGAGGTGTCCCGGAACAACGAATCATCAAGGTAGCTCTAGGCCTAGTCAGCCCCCTAAGGGATCGACGCCACCTCCACAGAAGGAGATGTCCCGCACCACAGGACAACTTCACCAACTTTGGTGCAGTGGACCAAAGGTGATCCATGGATAGTAGGAGGAGTTACAATGTTTGATAAAGCTGCGTTTGGAAAGCATAGCTTGAATTTCAGTAGCCTAAGTATCAGCTCAGCTCCCAGCACGAATCCATTAAACCAAGGGGACTGCTCTTTATATCCCTCTCAGAAGGTAGGAATAAAGAGCAGAAGACAAATAGCGAGGATGGGTTTGCATAGATTTGAAGTTGGTGAGATTGTTCTGTGGTGCCTCATCTGAGTGGTAGAGACGTCGGTTACTTGAGGGACTGATTTGCAATCGAAATGACCTGTAGCTTTACGAAGCATTTAAATAACACCTCTTAAGCATTGCAAAGCAAACTTCTCTACAAAGTCTCATGCCATGACTATTGGATATACCTAGAGAATGAGGCGAGCATCTAATCTCGTACAGTATAAATGGCTGAACATATAAAAATGTATAAACAGAAGGTAGTTGTAGTTTTTTTATTTGGATTTACGCGGCATCGCCGGCCCTGGTTGGGGTCCAGTGGTGTGTGGGCTTCGCGGGGCGCTCCCATTATAGTGCCGAATTTGTCAACGCCACCAGTACCGTCATAACAGCATTTGTGAGGTGCCCCGGAACTGTAAATAGTCAGGGCGCGTCGACGGCTAGTCAGTCTGCTAAGGGAACGATACCACGTCTGCAGAGGGGTTGTACCGCATCATAGGACAACACTGACAACTTTGGAACAATTCAATAGGGTGAGGTTAACATAATCGCCCCTTGCCCCATGCGCAATAGCGCCTCCTCCAGTTCCTCCTTTGTCGTCTCGTCTTCCTGTGAGGATAGAACTAGTTACATGGAAGTTGAACGGGAGGTGCAGGTTAAAGAAGATGGACTTACGTATTGATGTATTACTATACTCGTAAGAAAGAGAGGTGAGAGCACTCATTCTCTTCCTCTCTCGCCGACGAAGTTTCTGGTCATGTCAACTAAAGCATACTTTTTGTGTCTTGTCTATTCGCATTATCAAACCGACAATTGATTCGTTTACAGTCGATCTCACAGACCAGTCTCGCGATTAGTTGCAGCGGACCACACTAAACAATAATTGCAAAGGAGAAATAATAAAGTCGGCGCAGCGCGGTCGGTATCCGCTTGCAATAAAAATGTAAAACGCTACCGATAAGCGGCGACGCTAAAGGCTCGAATGTGAGCTAATAGTAATGGGACATTTACGAAAAAACATCATCGATAATACGATGGGTGGATAGATCCACTTTTATACCCACTTTAAAACAGAGCCGGGCAGGTAATAGTGTGAGTATTGTGAGTTAAAAAAAAACATCATCGATAATACGATGGGTGGATAGATCCACTTTTATACCCACTTTAAAACAGAGCCGGGCAGGTAATAGTGTGAGTATTGTGAGTTAGAAAAAGACATCACCGATAATACGATGGGTGGATAGATCCACTTTTATACCCACTTTAAAACAGAGCCGGGCAGGTAATAGTGTGAGGATTGTGAGTTAAAAAAAACATCATCGATAATGCGATGGGTGGATAGATCCACTTTTATACCCACTTTAAAACAGAGCCGGGCAGGTAATGTAGGTAGGTATTGTGAGTTAAAAAAGCGCCATCTAAACTAAATATGCAATATATTTTGTGTCAATTTAAAAACTAAAGGATAAAATGCTGTTCTGATAGAAATAAAGTCACAATTGTTATAGAAAGGGCCAGATTGTGGACAATTTTAGTTGTGTTAAGTAATAATATTTATAAAGATGTTAAATGTTTCGTAAGAACGCCGAGAGAGTGAAAGAAATCTCGACAAGCCTGCCCGAGGAAATACTTATATTGCAGAATATGAGAAATCTAAAACTTACGACGATATTCCACGAAATATGACAAAAAATCATTGATTTACAAAAAATTCTGCCGCGCGAACATGATATGCTGAAATGACAAGAAATTAAATTTTGACATTACAACGTCTGTCGGGACAGCTGTCAATAATTTCAACAGCTAAATAAAATCCTTATTTAGCTGCTGGAACTATACTTTGATATTTTTTACATTTTGGTTACAACATGTTAAAGGCTAAAATTTTGTATTTTAGAAAATGTAATGTAGGCCTATGTTCATCACTGACAGTGTAGGATTCTAATGGTAAAAGTGTTTTACAAATAAGTAAAAGTAGGTACTTTCGGAGCCCATACAACGCAATAAGACAAACCATTAAACAAACAACCAAATATTTCTCCTTTTTAATTAATATAGGTCTTGTCTATATCGCACTGATACGAAACTAAAACGATATTATCAGATTAAAAAGTAGCCTCATAAATCTATGACTTGAACATAACCCCGCTGAAAATCCTATATGTGTAAGCAACACATTTAAAGAAGCGTCACAAAACACGCTAAAAATGTCGCGACATACTATTGATACAAATACAATTCGATATAAATGCAACAAACACATCACTACAGCGACCGCCTCAGTTTTTACGTCCGGATCAAACCGCTTGGTATTTTGTCACACAAATATAAATGTAGCTTACTTCCTTCCTTCATTGGAGGAGTTTATCTGAGTGATTAATTATGCCTTACACAACGAAGTTCATGCTCGACTTTTCAGCGGCTAAATGGTATTAACTTTTGTACACAATTCACATGATAAAGGGTATGGAAACCAAATCTCGTTAGAGCAGTATGGTTAGTGACTAAATGTAAGTTCGCTTGATGCTTTTGTTAAGCCGTTTAACAATTCGTCTCTTTAAATGATAGTATTTAGTGACATTTTCAGCCGAATTTGGCCCCAGGACTGGCATACCTACTTTGCTGCAGTATCATATTAGAATATGATACTGCAGCAAAGTGACAGTTACACCGTCGCGGTTTCTGTGTTTCCGGTGTATCATTAGTAGGGGGAAAGGCAAGCGACGTGTCCGCAATCAAATGATGCGGATATCTGTAGGCGTCGCTATACTTGAAAGCTCTGACTGCTCGATTGCCCGCCTTTACTATAAAAACTAACATTGTCCAAGTCGGATTCACACAGAGGGTTAATGATCAACAGGAGACTTATTGACGAGTTATTGGGAAACTTAGACCTTTTGTGCAAAATACTCACAGAAACGGCTGTATCGTTTGATTGCACTCAGAAGTATAATTTTTCAGGGCTTTAAGAGTCCCACACTCGAATATTCGACGTAAATTACATCTTGATCCTACCACGCGCTCCTGATAATAATATCTTGACAGACCGACAACAAAGTGTCTCTCTGAACCCTTAAAAATGTCAATATTTAAATTTTAAAGAATTTTAATATGTTTAAAGTATTCCATGTTCCGTTCATTAACGACTTTCACTTTTATATCATTCGTAACATTCCGTACATTCGCAGAATTCATAGAGCATGCGAATCTCACAGAATGTAATCGACTGCAAACATGGAAAATGAACGCAGAATAAAGTTGTACATTACCTTTGTCTATTTCAGTTTTGTGAAACTTTCGGATAGCTGAAAACTCCCGCGAAAACGCTTTTGGTAAAAAATATTTAATATTGAATAGGTGTTATGAACAGAAAAACGAAACGTGTATCTGTGAATATCATCACGACATATCTGAACTCTTTCAGTTACAAAGCTTTCATAAAGCGCACCTTTTCGTGAATTGTGGAATTGTTTTGATGTAGTTCAGACGCATTTTCGATTGGTCTTCTAAGAGCTGAGTGCTACAAATACAAAAACGGTGGGAATTCAAGGAGGAGATAGGAATATATTTTGGAAGATACAGATTCGTTATAGTTGCACCTAGAAACAAGTTTCTGCTACATTTTGTCCTTGAAAATTTTCATTATATTTCGAACATAATCCAATGTTTTTTAAAGAAATATAACGGGTAGGTTACTCTTCAGCGCACACTGGAATGCAATTAATCAGCTTATCTTTAGTCTAGTCATTCTGAATTCATTCACACAAATTTACATACGTGCACTAACACACAAACAAAACATTGAGATCTAGCGAAAACACAATTTACAAAAAACGGACCCAATGCAATAAATAGGAGGCTGCCTCAGTTATACATAATATTGTTATAGACTAGCTTTTGCCAGCGGCTTCACTCGCTGTATCCTAAAGATATGATTATTGTTAACCATCCTAGCTTACGGTAGCTTCGGTCATAACAGTTACCTGTATATAAAACTCTAGCAGCTCCCCGCGAATTCACCCGCGTAATTCCAGTTCTATCGGCCGCACCTTCATGGTATATATCCTATAGCCTATATAATCCTCATGGTTGTACCTATCATCGTACACATTTTTTTCAGATCCAACATGTACTTTTAAAGAATAGCGCGTTCAAAAGAAACAAACAAATAACTCTTCTGCTTTGTTATATTATTTTAGACTAATTACACCTGGCATGCATCGTAATGCTAGGTCCTACCTATCTACGTAACGAATAAAAATAAATAGTAAATAAATACATTCTTTGGGATATTTACATACAGATATGTAGTAAATACCTAAACCCACTCTGTCAATACGTGCAAACGACTCCTATAATAATCGATTACCGCTCCATAGTTTGCACATATAACCAAGCCACGCTTTCGCGATATCCCCTAACACACGATACGCGAATTATTTAAATAATAAAATGTGCAAATCTACGGTAGATCGTGAGAAAGTAATGATAATACATCAATTTGTGGATCGATCGGCTTCTCTCGTGATGCCCAACTGTTTATTAGAAGGGATATAAAGGAACGGGTAACCATAGCTGAGGGCCCGGCGTCCATATTTATTGAAATTACTTTTGATTGTACAATAATATTGGACTGCAAGCCGGTAGCGCAGCAGCCTTAAAATTAAGAGGTTTTTGTATTGAAACGCTCTGAATTAGATGGTTTATATGTAGACAATTTGCATTTGCTAACAGCCAATTTGCGCATACAATGTTTTTATTTTACAAATCGTGTTGAATGTTATAATTTGGTATGCGTGCGATTGCGTTCGCGCTTTTCTCGCTTGGCCGTGGTATTTTAGATATATCGCCCACTTCAATTTTTTTAGTTGTTTTTCATTAATTTCATTAAGGGTCTAAGTCATCATTCGACCTGTGGCAAGTCAAATCACAAACGTTTACATACCCGGAGACTATGCGTCCTCCTTTGACATCTCTCATCCGGACATTTAACACCGGACAAAACAGCCATGACTACTTCATTGATTCATTATTTACATTTTTAAATAGAAATTTAACAAAATACTTTTTTTTTCCGACCCACAGCATAAGTTTTTATGCTGTGGAATCAAATAGAAGTCCAACCAGCTTCATCGGATTACTATGGGTGTTCGTCGGGCGACGAGACTAGGTTCAGGATCGAAAGAGGGACCGTCCCCCATTTCAACCCTATTTTTTATTATTATTAAGAGGGATGCCTAGGCCCACATAAAGCAGCTATATATTACGCCGTGCCCTGTCGCTGGATAGATCCGGGGCATCTTAAAAACGGCTGATAACACCGCACGGTAATTTCGGTCAGCAGTTGGCCCTTTTTAGGGCCAGAATTTGCCCCCTCCTCGCCCCGAACCAGAACCCAGGTCTGGTGGGGGCTCGTAAAAGAATTTTCCAGCGTAAGCAAAAAAAAGAGCTATATGTTTCGCCAGTCCATTATATTATGTAACCATATTAAGTATCACTCCGTAGTCCCCTGTAACTTCGGTACTATTGGTCATAGAGTCATGCTATATACCCTTCTCGATATATGGACTATTTATTCAACACAAGAAAAAAATTAATTCTGGATATTAGTTACTGAGATTATCGCGTTGAAACAAGCAAACAATCAAACTCTACACTCTGCTTTATATTATTTATTATAAGTATTATATATTATTGCTATGTACACTACACACATAAATCAAAAACTAAAATGATCTCGTTTATATAAACAATTCCAACCACTCGAATAAATATTATTCTATAAAGAGTGCGGTTAATTTTTAAAATTACAAAATTATAGCTAACCATACGGTTAGCGTTTACGTTATTCGCAAGCGTGACTAATTGACCCCATAGACCAAGCGGCCCCCATGAGATATCTTCCCATAGGCATGACCACATAAGTACAAACTCTGTGCCGTTTTTCATCCGCAATATTTATAAACATTATGCATACTTTTTTTATTTGTAAAGTTGTACGACCTCTAACTAAGTAGTTTGTGTACACTAGTTGTTACCCAAGTGTGGGTCATCATGATGGCATCGATAATATGAAAAAAAAGTAGTGATTGTTTTTGAATCACCTGTAATGGGTCCATTAATTACGCGTCGTGTTATTTGAGGTCTCGTGTAATTTAACTACACCCTCCTGTAAAATGACGTGTGATTTTACAATATGTCTAATTCTATGATCAATATGTACCTACATTAAAACTTGCCCATGTTTTATTTTACATTAAAACTTGTGTTCCGCTTTAAATTTTAATTACATTTTTTTAGATATACATTGCTCACTACATGAGGAGTTAAGTGTAGTCCCGAAGTATTTACATATCTATAATAAAGAAGGTGATGTGCGCCCAGGCTCCCCCTCTCCCCAATGTGAGATTCGGTGAGATTGATCTCGACCCCGCGATGCGTAGAAAGAAAGGAGGGCCTTTCTTTTCTTAGATTAAAAGCTTGAGTATTAAAGTACTTAGAATTATATACAAACTGGGGAAACCCCGTATCACACCCGTTAACTATCGACTAGTTGTTGTTATTTCCCTCGAAAAAAAAATCCGAGTGAATTCTCATCTCATTAATATGGTAGTTAGAGAGG
>JAFELO010000587.1:0-42459 GCA_017140195.1 Eumaeus atala | reverse complement strand
CCTATCTATACTATAATGAATTCGTGGAAACAGTATAAAAATGTATTACTTGTTATATATAACATAATTTTCCATGAGGAAGTAGCAATACTTTCCACAGCACAATTGATTAGGCTGAATAAAGGTAAAAAGAGTCGATAGTCCACGCCAAATCGAACTGGTTATAATAATCGATGCTGATGCTAAATTTGAAGCACATCATACATCATGGTTGTTAACAGAACGTTAACATATTCCATTATATTATAATTTTGGTGAGGGAGTCCAGATTTGCCTGGCTTATATTATCCTCTAATATAATCACGTTATGTGCACATCGTATAATTTAAAGTTTTTAGAAAAAAATAAAAAAGGACCTCATTTCTCTTTTCACTTTCTGATCCTGGTCCCTGGGGTTATGGAATTTGGTTCGTCCTTAAAATAAAATGTTTACTACCGACGCCGGTAGAACCCGCACAGGTAATGTCTATATCGTTGCGTAGCTATGTTTCGCCACACGAGACACGGAGGCATAGCTGTCGCTTTGCTTTTTTATAGCATAGGGGGCGAACGATAAATCGGGGCCTCTTTATGACCACCGTCGCCCAGGAACATCCACATAATTACTATGCCGATGCGTTATCTGTCTGTCTGTCTCTGTCTCACAAATAGAACATTTTTATTATTATTATTAGTATTATTATTATTCAATAAAAAAACTCCGTTTCTAAATAAAACTTTTCAAAAAAAAATTGACACCATTGCTATTTAATGGTGTAAAAATCGACAAGACGCCGGCTTCCACGACTTTGTTACAATTTTTACGGCTCCTGCAGTACGCATTCAATATTGATGTACGGTTTACGAGCGATGAGGACGGCCGCCTGCGGGATGCGACGATAAATACATTATGTGAAACAACTTTGATACGACAGAGGCCCACGGCGACGAAATTGTGACATTTGTGGAAAGCGATAATAGTACACGATATGCGTGACATAAGTAGCGTATTATTGAACGGCTAGAAGTTAGCGCCAGCAAGACGACGCTAAACACCGTAAGCCAGATCTCTACTGGTTTGAAGAGTCGATATGGTGTCGAATTTCGTGCGCTTCGTAGAGAACTAAAAAGGCGAGTGTAAGAATTGTCCTAAAATACAAAGGCCTTCGCGAGTCCCATCAGTACCGCCTTTGGAGAGGTGCCCCAGAATTACAAATCCCTAAGAAAAAAGAAGTCAATCCCTAAGAGACCGAAGACTCCTCCACGAAAGGGTTGCCCCGCAACACAAGACAATTCCACCAACTTCGCGACAGTTCAATAGGTGAAGTTCCTGTGCTCGCCCCTTGCCTAGTGTGCAAGCACCCTCCTCCTGTTTCTCTTTTGACCCCTCTTCTTATATGAATGTTACAAAAAGCAATCCCCTCGGTTCAATTGGTAGGCTACTGAGGCCCGCCGCCACGACAAGGTGGCTACTAAATTTAGGTCTTTTGGTCACAAAAATTGTCAGCCCCAATGCACTAGCTTAATTCTGAGCTGCTGCGAAAAGCGACCAGTACAGCTAAGCATCACAGTGGCGTCCTCAAATATTCATTACGCGCCTTAAATTGTTTTGTACGGAGTAAACCCAAAAACGAAAGCAGTCGAGTCAATATACACGACGCAACTTAAAGGTTCCCACGGAGAGCCAACATTATGCAACATAATAATATTTGTTGTTTTATGCGCCGAACGTCCGGACTCGGTGGAAAATAATATACTCGTCCGCCCTGCAGTGTGGCTCGCTCTTTGTCAAATTTGCCTGTTACATTTCTTATTCCAAATAGGATGCTCGATCATCACTAAGTCTATTTACGAATTAATTTATAATGGGGTTAACGTTTGTCTGCAATGGGTACCCACCACATGTCGGTATTGTTGGCAATGATGTGGTTGAAGACTTGGCAGGTGCAGCACAAGACCGAGGGTACCTTGATCAGTATAAACTCTTCCTTTAATGATTCTGTAGGGTCTCCTAAAAGGTTTTATGAGGAATGAGATAAATACTTTCAACAATTTTCAAAAAACTCTGATATTTGATGTAGGACCTTTGTTAGTAAACCACTCAAGGTACCCTGGTTCTCGGATACGAAAATCAGCAAAAGAGATTTGACGCTCTGTTTTCGCATTCGTTCCATTCACATTCCACAGAACAAAATGCAACCGACCCGAAGACTTATATCATATACTTATAGAATATGATAGAAACGAATTTCTCCGACAAAAATTTATGTTGGACACTAAATGTAATAAAGCTTAACTTTTATTTTTTAGACATAACATTGTTAGTTCTAATTTTAAATTAGAATATAGTGATAGATTCTAAGGTTTCGTTATACATTCGCTCTACATAAGAGATTTAGAGTTAAATTTATAATTATTTTTTCAGTAGATGTAAGGCTGAATCAATCTTATGATGTATAATGATGATTATGATGCCTTTAAATAAAGATTAAAAAGAAAAAATACTCAATCGTTGTTAATTACCAAAAGGATACTGCTAGTTTGCCGTTTAAAAATGTATAAAAAAAAACTGGCTGGTAATACGGAACCCCTGCATGTTGACAGTTGCCATAATTAATCATTCTTCCCACACCCTCTTTTGAGGGGATGCAACATATCATTTATGTTGTTGTCTATGGGCGTCGGTACTCATCTAAGGCTGCCCACTGCTCTAAAGCCCCCTAATACTATAAAAAAAATGTCTTTCAAGGCAAACTTTATAATATTTCGCAAAAACATATATAAAATATGTAAAAGGTAAAAGTGCTGCACTAAATGAATATTTGAGGCTGCAGTAAAGTGGACGAGCGTGTGGAACTGAAGACCATCAAGAGGAGGAAACAGCAATATTTTGGCCAGACAATGCGTAGTGCGAAATATAGCCTTATCAGGCTCCTGCAGTGGGAAACCCCAGGCCGCAGAGCACCCAATCGTCGCAGAACGCTTTGGCTCCAAAATGTGTTTGAATGGTTTCATACAGACCCGTAATTTTTAATTTAATATTTAATTTCATACAGCGTAATTACGCTCACCCAAGCCGCAGGGCCCGAAAGGCTATGACGATCACCGACCTAGTAGGGCCGGGATGGTACCCACAAGAAGAAGAAAGTGCGAAGAAAGGTCTATTTATGTTCTTATATTTATCCAGAAAGAGGTAGTGCCATACTGAAATGCTGCGATATTGGACCAGCACGACCGGGGAGTCATTATGTTATTATATTATTATTATGTTTGTTGAGTAACCTAAAATAATTAATATAATATTCTATTTTTGTACTTGTTATAGAAACAACAGATTACACATGCGCGAAAATTTCAAACTGTCTAGTTACCACGGTTTATGAGGTACAGCCTGGTGACAGAAAGACAGACGGATATACAGGATTCTTAGTAATAGGGCTCCGTATCTTGCCTTTTGAACAAGGAACCCTAAAAACACTGTTTTTAGCGTTAAACATTACAGCGATAAGAACAGATTTTTTTGTTAATTTACAAACTGGCTGGGTCATGATCGAGCAAAAGTAAGAATGTATAATTTTATGAGTTAGATGGATTTTTATGCGACCAGCGTAAGCGCACCAATCCAACGAAAGAATATTTAAGTCGCCATTGATAATTATGCCAGAGACCCGAGGAAACTTTGAAACGACACAAAAAAATATCATCGGATAATTAACTGTGTCAAATTTTCAAGTTAATCGTGCTCCAAGTGATTGAAAATTGCTTACAAGTATTTCGTTGTAAAGATAAACGCGCAGTCGATTGATTTGTCTTCATGCATATATCGATTAAAAAAATAAAAAATATCTCAAAATAGGCCCACACACAGAAATAAACACGCACACATCTTCACGCCAGTTCCTGAACGGGGTATGAATGGTAAATAAGAAATACATAAATGTAAGAAATAACATAAACTGATAGGTATTTGACACACGAAACCGCCCTCAAGATTCTTCACTAACCTTTATCTCTCCCGAGTTGTTTTCGATGTCATAACTCTCTCGTCATACGTCCTCCAGCTCACTCACCACGTCAAGTTACTGTCAAATCCATTAAGGAACCTGCGTAATTAAGCTTCAGAAACACACGAACATGTGGATATCACTCCCGATCGCATTTTATAATGTAATAAAACAACAGACATAATTGCATGTTATTTAGCACATATATATGTATATACATTATAGACGTGGAGTTGGACTCATACCGTATAATTCTAACTCATAAATTTCACACAAATAATACATACGCCAGAGCAATCCCGTACTGATTGATGTCAAGCCGTACCATTCGCTCGGGATCGTTGACTCGCATTCTCACGATTTTACACGATGTTACTGATATTTACCGAATTTCCGAGTATGACCATGACTTTTGTGCTGGACAATTATTAACAACACACCTTCACGTCAGCTCCCTAATGGGATAGGAATTATTGTATAATGCTGTACACCAAGCATTCAGAGCTTTTCGATGACTACCGACGTCCATAGACATCTACATTTACTGCAGATACGTTGCATTCGTTCACACGAAAGCATAGCTGCCACTACACGGTGGTATTATGTGAGCAAGAGCTATCTCCCCGGTCGTGTCGGCTTTAATGAAGCGTGACACTACCTCTAACTATAAAATTAAAAACGGTCTGTACAATCGGTGCCATTTTTGGATACCGACACAGAATGAGCCACCGGCTACTCACAAAACATACGAATGGCACGGCACGTTCTCGTCTTCTTGTTATTTAATAAGACAAAAATCTCCTTATGAACATTATGAACTCTGAAACCCCACGTACCCTAAAATTGTTTCACTTGAAACGCAAACCAAATTGAATTTCCGTTTCACCGTATCTATCCGTGTATTCCGATTGTAAATGTGTACGTAGAATATGATTACAATTTTAAAAAGCAATACCAAAATCGTATACATGAAATGTAAATATGTGAGAACATCAAAGTTCCATGTAGGGGCTGTTTGCACGAAATAAAGCTGAATAGTTCTGCGATGCACAAAATTAGGTACCAGTAATAGGTTCGAGCACAAACATCAAGTTCGGGCTACAGTACCCGCATATCCATCAAACTTTGGAACAGTAAAAACACTTTTATGTATCAAACTGATTTTACAATTTCGAATGTGTTGCCCCATGAATACACAGCGCCCCCGAACCTTGTTCCTGTGCCTAAATATCGAAGATGTTATTTGTCAAATATTAATCTGAAAATACAATTTGTCATCATCATCTGGCTCTATAGGTGCAGATATGGTTGCATGCGGTCGATCCCCCGGAACATTACCGCATGCAATATAAAATGTCGACATTTTTGAGCAAAGGAACAATATTTTTTTGTGTACGTAAATGTGTTACGTACTCAAAAAATATAGTGTGTAGTGATCATCTTAAATTGCAATGTTCTACAGTGAACGTTGCCTTTATAATGATAATTTACCTAGCTTTTTTTTTTAGCATTTAACCTTTGCAATTTTTGCAATAACTTTATATGTGATAACTAGCGATCCGCCCGGGACCCTCCCGTGAATAACACAGGCTGGGCAGCAGCTCAGTCTGAGTTATTGAAGTTATTAACCTTCACTAAAATTTAAGGTAGTAACCCTAACTATATATATACTAAAACCTTCCTCGGGAATATTTTTATCCATTCGTGAAAACCGTATCAAAATCCGTTCTGTAGATTCAGAGAAAATATATCACATATAGACAGACAATTTGGGGGACTTCGTTTCATGTCATAAATGTTGTAACAAAGAAAAAAAATTGCAAATAACATTATTTACTTTTATAGTGTGTTCGATTAACAAGCAAACATAAAACAATTAAAAATAAAAAGCTTATTCGAGGTGATCCCTATTGGCTGTACTTTAAACAATATATACTATACAGTTATCAATAGAAGCACGCACTCTATCCATGGAGAAATTCCTCGCTGCCAACAGTATGGATTGTTTAGGTCCAAATTATCTTCCCGTTCAATGCAGGCTGTACTCTCTAAAACTGACAATAAATAATAATCCAGCGGACTAAGACCAGGACTAGTCAACGGCCAGTATTCAGATCTGATGAAGTCCAATACGTTCGCCTCCAAAAAAGACTGCGTGGACCGAGCTTTATGACCAGGACAATACTTGAGCATGGTGTTAATAAGGGACTATACTACGAGCTTCTCAAGACCTTTTGCACAAAAACATCCTTCATAGGTAACAGCCTACCAAACCATCACTGAAGTCGGGTAATGCCCACGTTGCACTCTGCCCCCTAATCGGGAAGCTTCCTAAGAGCATCGTGCATAAATACGGTCATTTGGTTTGTTAAGGTGATGCTCAATTGTAAAAAAAATCTCATCCGTAAACAATTCTTTTTTTGACCTCCCTTTGCATACCGCTTCAGTAGTTGTTTCGATTTTACCACCTTATTCATCTTTAATGTACCAGTTAACAAGTGACCAACGCGTACAGGCTGCAAGTCTTAGGACATCTCTTAAAATACGCAATATAGTCCCAGGTGCTATCTTCAATTTCCGAAATATTTTTTTTTTCTTTCGGACAGAATTTTTTCGAATCTTACTGCTTTGACCACTTTTTTCGTACGGATACTTCGTGGACGGCCAGATCTTTCTCTGTCACAAATAGGAGAAGGCCACTATTTATAACCCGGTACACAAACATTTGAATAATACCAAGTATGTGGAGAGTTTCTAAATTGATTTTGGCTCCACATCTACTTTGTGTAAGACAATCCCAGCGATTCTGTTCACTGTCGACTTTCACTTTCACCCCACTTGACTTTAAAATCGTAAAATATTGTACAATGATTTGGCGCCAAAGTGAGGAAACATAATGAACAATCGTATAAAAATGACACGGCTCCAAATTCAAATGTAATATTTTTTTTATTTTTTAATGTAACAGTTTTTATGGCCAGACTAATTATAATTAGGTGACGGCTTTCAATACATTTTTGTGGACATTATTGCGAATCGAATGAGCCACTGCATGTAATTTTAGGAGCACTATGTCTATTTTCACCGTTTTTATTGCTCTATCTAGTCGTATATAAAATGTATTTGTTTTCGTTTCCTTTTTATATAATAATAAAATAAATTGTTTATTTATTACACTTTTACGTATCCTATCGCGGCTTATTTAATTATTTAACTAGCCCGAAGTTTCAGAGGCTTTACAGCAACCATGGTCACGGGTGGAAACGTCGGGCTAGTTAAATAATTAAATAAACCGCGATAGAATCCGTAAAAGGTTTTTATTGTGATGAGTAACATTCGCGTAAACTTAAGACATCAATTATTTATTTATGGTTGTCCGTATTGCAAGGGAGGATACCTGAATAAAGATATTTCTATTGTATTTCGCTTGCCACGCTGAGCAAACGAGTAGCCGCTATTACCCGCCGGTGGGGGTAAACAGAGACAACGCGCTCCTCTCATCTCTTATAGAAATATGTACATATTAATGGTTTTCTATAAAAACCTACAGTTTTATGTAAGTACTTGCTGACCGACCCGGCTTCGCCCGGACATTTCACAAAATATGGCAAACATTACTTGCTTCGACCTCGTGAAAATTACACGTTAACAAATAATTCAATTTATGACAGAACAACCTCTGTCGAGACAAGTAATTGACAATAATATCAGCAGCTGCGATATAAGAATATACTTTGATATTTTCTCACACCTTTAGTTATATTATCGAAGTTTTCATATGAATAAATAACGTTTTAGAAAATATTTTACAGCTTATGCTCAGCTGCGATAATGTAGGATTGGTAATGGCAAAAGAAACTTTAAAATCTGTCCAGTAGTTACGAAGCCTATTCAACGCAAAGAAACAAACGAAAAATCAAAGGTTTCTTCTTTATAATATTAGCATATATAATTATTTAGCTAGATTAAGCGCGTAAAGTCTCGGAGACTATTTGTTTTAGTTCTGTTTAAGGATAGCTTACGCGGTTAACACAATTGTTATAATCTGCATAATGCATTCTTCCTGTACGGCATCCTACTTTCGTTAGACTTTTAAATATTTCCGGTACCAGTAAGCATTTTTCTAATATCTATACAATAATATATACACAAATGAGCAATCGGAGCCTTTTTTTACAATTACCAGAACCAGATACAGTATAATTGTCATTTTCACGTCGATGAGTTGCCCTTCCCTCCTCCTCCCTTGTAATGGGCCTCAGGATACTCACAAATTGCACTCGCTCGGCAGCATATATATCATTTTACGGTGACATCGTGTAAGCCAAAGGTACCTCCTGCCTCGCAAATGCAACGTAACTATCGGGTAACATTCCAAATCTCTGGACGCAGTCGCAGGTAGTACACTCATATTTTTAACAAGCGCCAATATGAAAACGCCGAGCCGGCTGTTGACTAACACTGCCGCTGGATGCTCGTTTCATACTTTTTAACCACAATTTGGTTGAAGTAACCACACCTGAAGCGCACTTAGCTCGCCCACTCAGCTGCCGCAAACCGAAACGTTATTCGCATTGTAAAGGAGTTTCCACACGGGATGCGAACACAAAACGAAGCGAAACTTGTAGAGAATCTATTGATGTCTAAGTTTACAGGATTACAATACTGTATATGTTACTCAATACAATTGAACTACTTCATGAATTATATCGCGCTTTACTTAGTTATTTCAGACTTTTAAAATTAATATTCACAGGCGTGATCACGGTCGCTGTAAAGCTTCTGAACGCAAGCGCAACATCGCTTGTTAAATATCTAAATAAGTCGCGATAAATCCGTAAAAGTAGTTTTAATGTTGTTGTGAACTGTTGTGAATTAAACATTAATAAGAAACTAATAGGTAGTTATTTCTTGCTCACATGACATCGTCGCAATGACGACGATCGCGTTTCATCCGGTACTGTGTTTCCGGTGGCTTCTGTTCTACAAAAATACCACAATGCATTGCAACAGAAACTGGCCCATATTTATGTCACTTTCCTAATGTTTCCCTATATTTTATGTGTTGTCTGACTGTCAATCTATCAGAAAGATAAGAATCAGTTATCAGTAACAAATATGTAAAAAAACAGTATAAAACATGTAATAAACAATATCAAGCAGCGTCCCTGACATGACTGAATGAAGGACAATACTTGTATAAAAATTTTCGTATTATTTTGCTCAATGTTACGTATAGACTCACACTAGTAGTCACTTTTATGCGCATTATTAAATGCAGGATTTGCTGTGTAGCTACACAGTAAAACCCGCAGTAAGGGCATAAGAGCAGATCTGCCAAAGAAAAATTCCCAAGATGCTATAAACTATCAGTAAAATAGACTTTTCCCTTTTTTCAATTTCAGGCAACAATCTAGCCGAGTCTTTCGCGCCGTTGTTTATTTATAAGTGGAGTAACTAAGACAACTTTGATAGTTGGTGTTGTTCGTGGCCTCACCTTGGAACAATCTATCAAACTATAATTTTTTCTATGTGTAAAGTATTCGGATTATATATAGTATTCGGAGCGTAGTCAATATCACCATCACACTAACACATACAATATTATATAGTATAGATAAACTTGTTAAATTATAAATAGATATACGGAAGAGCGATCTTCTCCTGAAACAAGTACTATGCTTACTAGGAGACTTCAAGCTTCGATAACATTGATGTGAATTCTTTTTGGGTATAGACAATTTTATTATTATTATAAAGTAAGTGTGCCAATTTTCATCCAAATCGGTTCATTTTCGTTTGTTTATTAATATTGTTGGTAATATACATCCATACGCATCTATCGAAAATATAATACTCACAATCTTTGGCATTTATAATAAAATAAAAATAAAAAAAATAAAAGAAGGTCGCACCATGTCTGATAAAACTGTTGCAATATATGCGCGGAACCCCGTGGCGTCGCGGATGAATTTGAACAGTTGGTAAGGGACAGACCCTCCCATAGACCACAGGGCGTACTCTGCGGGCCCCTAATATGTTATTAGTGTTTAATACCTATAAAACAATTTCGTGTCGCCTGCAGCGCCAAGATTGAACAGTATTACTTGAAATTTAAATAAGGATTCGTTTAGAAAGCGTTACCCTTTTATGTCTTGACTGAAACACGGCAGAACTCGTTACAAGTTAATTGTCGAGTTTTTATAGTAATGAAAATTAAATTGACAGCTATGTATAAAGCTGGTGTAGGGATGTTACAGCACCAAACTCCCCTTGAAATTGTTTTACGGTAAATAAAATATGTTTAATGAAAGACTATGTTGTGACCTCTAGTGGCTCTCAAAAAAAGTACCCACAGATATTACATTTTTTTTATAGTATTGGGCGCCAGACGAGAAGTGGTATTCCTCAGACGGCTGCCGACGCCTACAGACATCCGCATCATTGATGTTATACGTAGCCCTCATTTCCAACTCCAATCGCAATAACATAGCTGTCCCTTTACGGTATCACGTGAGCGTGAGGTACATCATCGGTCGTGCCGGCTCTATTCCGCTGCAATGCAGCATGGCACTACCTCTTACTAGCGATATGATCGAAATCTAAGCAGTAATAACTTTTCCGTTGACGCGGGGAGTCTCACATCAACCTCGTCGGTTAGTCAGTCCCCTAAGTGACCGGCGCCTCTTCCACAACAGGGTTGCCCTGCTGCACAAGACATTATCACCAACTTTGGGACACTGTCCCAAAATTGGTGACAATGTCTTTGCACTGGCGATGGGGTGAAGTATCCATCCTCACCCCTCGGGCCGTGCGCAAAAGCGCCTCCTCATGTTGCTCTCTTGTCCCCTCTTCTTATAGAAGGGGCACAAAGAGCGCCTCGTCCTCTTGTAGTCGTCCGCTCACTTATTAATTATTTATTATATAAAGATAAGAGGAGGTAGAAGGAGCAATCTCCTCGGTTCAATTTGCTTCACCTGGGTTCACCCCCGGCTACTAAGCCCCACCGCCACGACAAGCCTTAAACCATGGTGGGGAAATACAAGTCACAACCTAATGCAGCGTGGCACCAAATAGTGATTTCTTATGATACGATCTAACGACACCGTATGAGATGAAATACGCCAGCCATTCCGGCAAAAATGAAATGATTTTTTTCTTCAGAAATAATATTATATAAGTAATAATTAAAATATATTATCTTTTTAATTAAAATGTTTTTCGATGCTTGCTTCAGGGTGTCGGTTTTTAGTGGCGGTGTGCACCTTCTAAATTTACCCTCATATTTATTCCGTTAGGTAGTGATGTCTGATGGTGATATTTCAGAAACGAGCATTCAGATCACCTTATGTAAAGCGAATATCGATGCCCGTCGTGGACGCACCCGTCCTTTATACGTCCGGCAGAGACATCCGGAGCTGTCATCAGGCGCGATAGCGCACTTCTCGTTATTGTGCGCTACAATAGTGCTTTATTCACCCACGACTAGGCTTTGTCCGCGACTTCGTGCGAAGGAAAAATTTTTTCACTGACATTTAAACATAAGACGTAAGACATCTTGGGGGATAAACGAGGAGAATTTTTTAATTACTAACGACGCACACAGATATCTAAATGGAGGAAACGCAATTGCAGGTGTTCCCTATCGATTGGCAATTTTTACTATTCTTATTTTTCTTTTTTGCTCGTTTCATTTTCGAGTTTCTGTATATTTTCTTACAAATAGTTACTCTTTATTTATTTATTTCTCAATGGGCAACCGAAACTCACCACACAAAGCTATCACATTAATGTTCTATAACACGCTTGCATTATACGGCTTTAAAGCTAGCACTTTAACACCGTATTGTGTGAGCGAGAGGTACCTCTCAATATCGCTCTCTTAGTCATGTCCGGCTGTAATGCGGCAACGCAGCTGCTTCATACGGAAGCATTAAAAACATGACAAAGGATATAGACTACCAAGAGCTTACTGTGTCATCATCATCATTATCAGCCCTTATCGATCCACTGCTGGACATAGGCCTCTTTCAATGAAGGCCGAGACGACCGATCTCCAGCTGTTATCAATCTATCAACACTTCGTTTTCCTAAACGCGGCCTCCACTCCAGGATCTTACTGGCCTATCTGCATTCCGATCTTCGGAGCGTGTGACCATCCCATTGCCACTTCAGCGAGCTTATTCGTCGCGTGACATCGGATACTTTAGCTTACTGTGTAGTATAGTAAATTTATTTCGTGTGAATCACAACTCTGAAAAGAAAAATATTCTTGTGCTGAAGAATCCATGTATAGAGCAAGGCTATATACCATGACGCTACGACTAATAGTACTTTAGTTATGCGCCAGTTTATTACATATAATCTTAAATATTTTCAAAACGAGTAAACTCTAAAGAACATATTGATTAATAGCCACAGGCATCAACATCTATATAAATAAATTATTAGATACAGAATAAATTGTGTTCGCGGGGCTGTATATATCGCGAAATTGCTTTGACAATTATACGCGTCCGCGAAACCTTCAACATCAATAAGCCGCCCACTAGTGCCCTGTAATTATATATTAGTATTTATAAACATAAAATATAATTTTAACGTCAAAAGATATTTACAACGGCGCTGCAAGGCTGACAGCCTGTAATTTTTATCGTATTAAGAGAGCACAAACATTTTATAGTTGGGATGTATTTATTATAATGGAACTTTTATAAACATTTAACGATGATGATTGATAAATTGTAGTCTAACGGTATGAGATAAGTAAACTGCCAGTTCACTGTTGTATTTCACTTACGGTTTTCAATGTTCTATCTTGGCCATATATATATATAATTAAATTTATAATAAATTTGTTCTGTCCGCGGTTTTAATCACGTAAGATTCGGTTCAATCAAAGCAGTCGGGTGTTTTTATAGTATGTGTTAGCAAATGAGCAATCGGATACCTTTGACTACCGACATATGCGCTGCTTATGCTTATATTGCGCTTCCTACTGCCCTCCAAATGGGTCATCTAATAATCATATTATGTAAATTACATTTATACTATTGGTGGGTAGGAGATTACATGTATCTAGGCAATTAAAATTTTAGAAATTTAAAGTAGATAAAGAGTGGACAAGAGAAAACGTAAAATAAAAGAAAATCCATTTAGCGATGGTCATTCGCATGTAATCCTAAACTTTCCGTATTAATATGTTTTAAAACAGGTCTCTTTTGCATCCATGCAGTGAGTTTCAAATGGCTCGCAAAGGAATAAACTAACACCCTGCCATCTATGAATGTTTGTTGAGACTATTGGTGACATACCTCAAAAAGTGACATCTAGTTTTAGGCAAGGACACTACACCTAACTTAAGCTTTTAATTAAACCAAAAGCAGAAACCCCCTTTGGTATTTAGTGTTTTATGAAACAACGAAATCGGTTTGAAAGATTAAGTTCAATGAATATGATTTAAAAAAAATGATATACGAATTCTGACTTCCGTGGCGTCTACCTGGCGGAGGCTATCCCAACGAGCTACCTTCGCAAACACTGCCACCTCTTTGCTTTCACGTCTTAGTAGATGCTAACATAACACAAATTACATATAGTATGTCTGGTCTAGGAGTAGGTTTTATCATTGTAGCTTACCTAGCCATGATTACTGATTACCATTTAACGATTATAATACAAAGCCCATAGAAGTTCTCTATCTGTATGTGATCAGTTTTCTCAAAATCTACAAAACGGATTTTCATGCGGTTTTCACCCATGTATGGAGCTGTTCCTGAGGAAGGTTTTAGCATGTAACTTATTCACGGGCGAAGGAATATAGATCGCTAGTAACGAATAAATTCATGCAATAGGTAACTGTCAGTGCTAAAACATTGTCTACATAAGCAGACGCGATAAGGCTATATCGCCTCCTACCACTAGCCATATGTCTGCTTTTATAAATTATATTAGTCACATTATTAAGAAAATCAAGAGCGAAATAAGATGTAGAGTTTAAATCAATAGTAAAACATAACTACAATTTTGCGCTTTTCGTTTGTAGAATGTAAATAAAAAAAAGAGGCTAAAGAGCAATCGCAGCCTTTTTACGACTACCGACGCCCATGAACATCTCCATCGCCCATAATTACTATGCCGATGCATTGCCCTCCTCCCCCCCCCCCTTAATGGGCCACCAGCTACTCTCATACCGCACGAAACGTAGTTATACCGCAAAAACGACACTAAAGATGTCATTTTACGGCGGTATTATGTGAGCGAGAGGTACCTCCCCGGTCGTGCCTGCCCAATTCCATTCCATGGGAGGACGTAGTGTCATGCAATATGCATGGCAACACCGCCTCCTATACAGCATGACACTACCTCTTCCTGGAATTCTTGCACTCAAATGGTTACAAAAAATTGCATGAGAAATAAAAGTCAGGCTATTTTTGTATGTAGAGGGGGCCAAAAGAGCAGTCACAGCCTTTTGACGATTACCAACACCAATTTCATCCGCACTCTGCCCTCCTTTTACCTCCAATGGGCCAAAATTTACACAGAAAGCAAAATAAGCAACAGGTAATGCCATGCTGCATTGCAGCGGAACTGGAGCGGCCGGGGAGGTACCTCTCGCATACATGATCTTCGGTGTCAAGTTTCGTGCGGATTGCGGGTAGCCGGTGGCCCATTGGAGAGGACGAGGAAAAGAGGGCAACCATCGGCATAGTAATTATGCGGATGTTAATGCGCGTTGGGCGTTGGTAACCGTAAAAGGGTAGTGATTTCTCCTTTGCCCCTCTACACTATAAAAAATGTAACCTAGTCAGGCTCTTGTTGGCTGATGCATAGTAAAATACTAGGCCGCAGCACACCGGGCACAACACACAACACATTTGCAAGAAACGTGCGCCATGCTGCATTGCAACAAAGTTGGGGCCGGCACGACCAGGAAGACCGCGCGTTCACATGACACCGCCGTAAAATATGGCTGTGGCGTTCCGTTCGGTGTGAGTAGCCGATGGCTCATTGGAGGGGAGGACAAAAGGGGAACAAAGCATCTGTATAACAATTATGCGGATGTTTAGGGATATCGGTAGTTATTAAGTCGCTTTGACTGCTCGCTTACATAATATGTTAAAAAAAAACTCTGGCTGACTTAGCACAGCTGTAACTAAACCCCTGAACTAACAAATAAGTTGATAGTGGCGATAATGATGATGTTATTCAGAAATACTTTATGGTGAAAACGAACAGCCAGAGCCTTTGCACGACTACCAACGCAGATAGAAATGTGACACTCGTTATGCAGACGCTTAGCTCGGGTGTCGAGCCACAGGACAATACTTCTAAGGTAATAATACTTATATTTACATTTATCTCTTTAAAGTATTAGTGTAAAATATAACAAAGCGTATAAATAAATACATTTCGTGCACGCATTCACGTAAATTATGCTCTTGGTACAAGTTTTTGTATCGTTAAATAAACGGACATTGTTTACAACAAAGACTACGAATTGCGAGCGGCGACGCAGAACATGGAGTAGAGTCCAGTATAAATGCGTTTAATACCTATTAGCAGGCGCGCCCTGAGAGAATAAGATTATAGGCCGTTTGGCTTTTTATCACAGTCGCATAACATGAATTAGTGAATAACCTGTCCATAGTTCATACCCTGACTCTCATATATTTTAGTTACTTGTTAATAGCTCTGCTACTTCAGTCGACTTATCTTTTATTTTTCCTCTGTTACTGCTTAAGTGTTATATATTGATGGTACCTATATAATATGGATACATGCGAACTAGTAGGATATAGAATAGATTATTAGAATTTTTGAAAGGATTATAGTAATATTATTACAGATATTGGACCAGTAATGTCTTAGTGGAGGCCACGTTTACATAGTCGAATTGGTGATGCGAAAGTATCAGAACATCAAAACATAAATATATAGTAGTCGAATATGGGCTGCATTTAAATGATACATATTTTTATTCCAGATTTTGTACGACAATGCAGGGCATAAAAAGTTTTTCTTTTTCTTCCTGACCTGAACTTTAACTCTGGGAGCGAAGAGAAGCCCAATACGGCTTTACCGGATTGCTATGAGTGCTCGGCGACGAGAGTAGGCTTGGCGTCGAAAGACAAAAAAGTGATACAGTGAGAAAATTCGATACAAATCAGTCAACCGAATGACAAGCTCACATCATGCTAATATACCATAATAAATAAATAGGTTTTAAATTATCTATGTATTACATACAATAGAGGGATTGCTTGACAGTCCACATAATAAATAATTAGCCAGAGTGAATGTTTGCTATATTTCAACGACGCTCGTGACGACTACCGACGCTCACTCAGATCTACATATCTGTTGCACAGATGTATTGCCCTCGTTATCTCCTCACCTCCATAGATCACCGTCTACTCGTAGGCCACGTGAAGCGAGACAAAATAACTGTCACATTACGGCAACATCATGTGAGCGGGAGGTACGTCCTCTGTCGTGCCCGGAGTTTGGCTGCAATACAGCTTAGCACTGCCATTTACATCCATGCTTTTTGATATTTATTTTATTACAATATATATATACATATATATATATATATATATATATATATATTATAGTAACTAATAAACGTAAAAGCACCAACTTATATATAATGTTTATTCATATTTGCTCGACTCTTAATCTTTTTACATACAATTAACTAATTAAATCAATACACATTAACTTTAAATTGTTACGAATAATAAGTATATGCAAATTAATTCCTTTACCTACCTACACTTAAGGACGGATAAACGTTTATGATGATTATAACTTTAAAAAATAACCTGTTTTTTATTTACGGAGGCTCTGCGTGTTAATAATCTTTGACACGAAGATAGCGACGCAGCTTCACGTACCTGGGAAGGCGGCGCGACGGCGTCGCTCGCGTCCCTTTCGCTCAAGGCTACACACTAACGCACGCCATAATCATCCTTATTGTCACGTCAAACATATGACACTACAAAATAAATTCCCATGCAATTTCCCTTGAAACATTTTTTACGATCCTGCGCTGGACAATCGAGTAATTTTGAAATAGCATAAACTTACTTAATACGGAATTTTATTTTATTTCAAAACTTTTCCCACTGGCGTTGACAATTAATCAGTTCGTTAAGTTTTAATCGGTATTATGTTAGCAAAAAAAATACATGTTCAAAACAAATTCAAATATAAACAAACAAGTAGCTGTCAATGTCAAAGCCTCGTGTACGTTCGCGGGTCGAAAAACGACGTCGTTTTTTTAAATATTAGAAACTATTGCTTACCTTTTATCAATATCAATTACTGCTTTTGTGGATCACTTTAGCACGATTTCATTGAGATTATTAATTGAGAAGGCGCAAATTACGTGGAGTGGTGTATTGCGCCGGGTACTGGCTGGATATAACGGAGTATGGACAGGGCGTCGGCGCAGGTGACAGCGACGCAAGCGCCGCGGCGCGCGACGGCGACCCCGCGTAACTTCACTCGTCCCTGCGCCGCAACTTAACATCCTTCGGCCTACTAGTTGACCGAGCTCCCGAAGTTATTTCCACTCGACCCATGCGTCGAGGTGTCTATGTCTCTCTGGAACTTTCTTTATTGTAATAACTAAATTAGAAGTTCGTTCCTGTTTTTTTATAGCATATTGTAATAATTTATATTTTTAGGAGATATTCAAATATTTTTTTTAGTTACAATAAGTGGACACCTTACTAATCGTTTTAAGAGCTTCTCGTATTGATGTATAAACTTCCAAGATCATTGATGTTATGTGTCTACTCTTACTTATTATGTATGACCACAATTTTGTAATAATTGTCGTACAAGCGTGATAGGTACATAAAGAAAATTGTCTGCAATTAGCTGGTGCTGGCAATGTCTACAATAAACTTCCCGCTCATTAAGAAATCAACGAGCTAAATAAATCTTTTATGCACCTATACGTTCTAGAGTTTATCCATTCCGTGCTCAAAGTGCTTATGTCATTGTGTCAATCGTGCAGTTAAACATCTAACCGACATAAAAACAAGTATGAGTAGCCGGTGGCCCAGTGAAGGGGAGGACAATACTGCGAACGTGCTTGTAATCGCCAAAACACCACGATTTGTCGTTTGCCCCTATACTATAAAAAGTTTTAAATTAAATTTAAAACTTTTCCGTTGATGTCGCTCATAATTAGAGGCCGCTGACACTCACTATTGCTGTGTGCACGTAGCCTATAGGTAAGTAGGTGCTACAGGTGTCATACTGAAATTATGATCACATTAAACATATATAGCATTATAGCACAACGAGGGTACCTCACTAACGGTGTGTCCGTCCATCTGTACACCGTACGCTTAGAAGAATGAACCTGAAATTTACAATCTGCAGCGTCCTAAAGAAAAACATACTTCTTATACAATACAATCAAAAGACCCCAACCGTATCACTGTACATTTTCTATGGGATCGTACAGAAACTAAAACCTCTAGGTATTTGCGTTTGACCCAGAATAATAAAATCTGGGAAGAAGGAACAGTACAAATATATAGGAACAAAACCGATTTTTTTATTTTAAATATGTTATAAAAAAATGTATTACGAAGTTATGTGTGTAGTTGGTTTAATATAAAAATGTATTATCTACACAAATATGGGACACAAAAAATAAGTTTAAGTTTCTGTATTTTACTTAATTACATTTCATACTTGCTTAAAGATTTGGCGGCGTGACAGACGGCCTTCTAGGACTAAATATAACATCAGTGTTTAGCGGCGAAACTGACAAGGAGTGACCTATCAACAAATTGCGACAAGGTTGGGCATCGATGTGAGACAAGTGCGCAAAATCTTCCATTCCGGGGGAAAGCTAATAACTTGTCCCCAAGCCCAAAAATTCCGTCAAAGAGTTTACTGTGGTGACACAATGGTGTCTTCAATGTCAGGCACATGAAATTAGCGGTTTAATGAACTGGTTATTTTTACCATATGTATCTATGATTTAGTTTGGAATTGTAAATTCAAACAAATTTCATATGCAATGTGGGTTAAAATAATATTCATAATAACAAAAGTTTCTTTCGAATTTGTTTGTTTTTTTACCGTTTAATTTTAATTTGACTATGTTCTGTTCACAACATGTAAAACTTGGATTATCGTGTTATTTACGAATATGTGAATAATGTGTAAACACTGCTCCAACGCTGTAAAAACAGCTCGTAGGGGTAACGGCGTTCTGGAAATTTTAACATTTAGAACCAACACCGGGGTGGGCCGTGAAACCTTGTTGGCAATGAGGAGTAAAATGGTGGTATGGTATTGGTATGGGATCCATCCCGAAGTACTTTAGGGCTAGCGATAGACTTCAGTATGTATGACAAAAAAAAACAGTTTGGATGCATTTAAAGCAAATTAAAGAGTGAAAATACTCGAGAATGCATGAATTAAGTGAAGCACACCAACAAGCACGCATTGACTGCTGCGTAACATTACAAGGATAACTGTCACAATTGTGAGGGAATTTTGAATCGAATCGTTACTTGCGACGAAATGTGGACACCGAACGAAATTTGGAAACGCTCATCACAACTGGGTACAACCAGATAATGCAGCCATATCCTGGCTACAGCGAAAGTGGACTCAGAAAAAGATACCGGTGAGCGCTTGGATGTCTAGCTAGACGATTGCTAAAGTGGAGGAGCTTTGGTTGGACTTGGGACATCTCCGACACCCACCATACTCTCCGGACGTTTCTCCAACAGACTGCCTTTTCCTTCAAAGAATTGTTGATTCTCTGATGTTTAGGCTCCGACTGTTCGTTTCTCCTGTGCTATAAAAAAGCTATGGGTTAACCCATAAGTTCTTTTTATACTTTTTGTATCCATTTTTTATACTTTATGCATACTTTATGTATTCTACTGTGATGAAAGCTGAATTTACTGTTGTTATGTAGAAACCGAAACACCTCAGTGGGTATTGATGTCTTAAGTTTTCGCGAATGTTATTCATTACAATGAAACTATTTTTACGGATTTCTTCGCCGTTTATTTAATTATTTAAGTAGCTCGACGTTTCAGAAGCTTTACAGCAACCATGATCGCGGGTGGGCACCTCAGTGGGTGTTTCTTCGAAAGGACGGTGTCATCGTTCGTTGGAAAGTACACTAACTATTGTTACCCACACGTCTTGAAAAAAGTCGAGGGATCGACCTCGTCGCAGAATCCGCCTTCATCACGATAGTGCTACTGCCGCCCATAGACATTAGGCATCACGGGTGCATACGTTCTAATTTCTATACGGATGTTATATTTTTACCTTTTTTACATAATACTACCGAGCAGTGGCTACGGCTAAGGCCACGCTCCAGGGTTCAACGACAACAGGCAACAGACAAGAGCAGGGTATCTGAAACATCTTGGTAACCGCATCATTTCCATAAGTAATACATTCATCATTCATCATTTGTTATCAAACGTAGGTCTACTGCTGGACATCGCATAGCACCGGATGAACAAACGACTACTTGGCGAAGTCAGACGTGGAATTACTGGGTGGTCCACCGTGTAGCCCTGACCTCGCACCTTGCGGTTTTTATTTATTCCCAAAAATAATAGAAAAACGGCAGCCATTGAGGCATTGTCATGAGTTTATTATTAAGTTCATGAGTGGGGTGCCGTAAGATCTACAAAGCGTAATCCAGTGCCGAAAAATGGTTTGACTGAATTTTTAAGACCTATCTTAAAAATTCAGTCCAACCGTTTTTCCTGTCCTGGATTCCGAGGTTTTAAAATTTTTGCGCTTTAACCAACCAACCCAACGCTTTAACCAAACAAGCTCTGAGTGTGTGACCAGCCCATTGCCACTTCAGTGAGTGAGAGAGTCTTCGTGATATCGGAAACTTTTGTTTTCTGCCTCATGAGTCCGTAGCGAATCCTATCGGACTAAGAAACACCTAATATAGCACGTTCAATAGCCCGTTGAACTACCGCAATCCTGCGGACCAGTCCTAAATTGAGATGTAGTGCACCACGGGGAGAGCGCATTGTTTGAAGACTTTTGTGTTCAAGCTCTGCGGTATAGGTGACGTGAGAATGTGACGAAGCTTCCGGAGTGCTGGCCAACCAAACTGAATCCTTATATCAGCTTCCTTCTTGCAGTTATGTCTACCTAATTGCAATAATTGCCCGAGGTAGACGTATTCGTCTACGACGTGAATAGCACCATCGACGTTGATGTAATAGGGTGAACGTGTTCGTTGAACATGACCTTTGCCTTGCCCAAGTTCATCCTAGGGCCAATACGTTAGCAGGATTCATTTAGGCTGTGCAACATTTCCTGCGAGCTCTCCAACGATTCGGCCAACACAACGATATCGTCAGCGAAACGAAGATGTGAGAGGTATTTATTATATTTTTTATAGAATAGAGGTGCAAACGAGCAATCGGTGCCTCTCTACGACTACCGACGCCCATGAACATCCACATAGTTACTATGCTGATGCGTTGCCCTCCTCCCCCCAATGGGTCACCGGCTACTCACAAACTGAACGGAACACGAAACTGAAGATGTCACTTTACGGCGGTATTATGTGAGCGAGATGTACCTCCATAGTCGTGCCGGTCCCATTCGGCTGCATAGGGGGATGTAGTGTCATGCACTATGCATGCAGTACCTCTTACTAAAATTTATGCCACATTCTGCCCAGTTTAAGATCCTAAAGGTAAGAATTTGCCTTGTACCTCCCGGAATCAGTACAGACATAAAGGCGTCATATAATGCTCCCAGTACTGCGAAGTATCGCCAACCAACCTGACATCTCTGTAAAGCTTCTAGAACAGCCAGGGTACGACAGAGTCAAATGCTTTTTCATAGTCCACAATAACAAGGCACAGCGGTTGATTGTACTTGTGTCTTTTGCATAACTTGGCTTTTGGTGAAAATATGGCCCATGCTGTAAATCCTCTGCGAGACGATTCGTCAAAGACTCTTGAGAACAACTTGCAAATATGGCCAAGAAGTGAAATTAGTCGGTAATTTTGAAGAAGTGACACGCCGCCCTTTTTAAAAAACAAAATAACTTCACTTCCAAGCCAGGCCTTGGGAGGTATGCCCCGCTGAAAGACCTAATTAAAAATCTTTTTTAGCTCTCATAACACAGGTTCGCCTCCTGCCCTAAGAAGCGAGACTGTAATTCCGACCTACCCCGGAGCCTTTCCCCCTTTAAGCTGCGCAAGAGCCATACTAATCTCACTCAAGCTGACGTTCGGTGGATGGCCTGCCCTATGTCGTGTCAGGCTTGCACGCGAGTCGTTGTTCAGTGTATCCAGATGAGGAGCGTGCGACATATACTTGAAAACTAATCAGTGTTCCAAATTGTTTCTGTTTCAATGTGAAACAGAAATGAAATGCTTGTTCAAAACACTATTCGATTATCACTAACGTCCCTGGATAAGTTTTTTCAATACTGAATGACTAACAAAGCATCTACGAAACATCTGGTACCTGCAGACGTCGTTTACTACTTACCAATTCAAGCAACTGCTCGCTTGGGCTATAATTGTAGCACTAAAGAAATCACCAATATCAGTTCGATTTCGGAATCACAGGCGGATTTATTTTTGATTTAAAACTTTACAGAATGAGGAGAGGGGACCTCTTCAATATTGGTATATCTCCTTCGAGGTATGTTAATACGATGACAATGTGTGTTAGGCATTTAAAACATTTCTGTGATGCTGCTCGTGCAGCTGGGCGTCGTTGCTATGATTGCTGTCTCCGCTTTGATTGTTGGAAGCTGGAATAATTTCTAAATCGTCCTATTTTCCATCTAATTAAATTCGCTGCTGGTTTTGGCATTTCTATCCCGCGATGATTGTACCATATGGAACACACGAACGCCGCCCATAGACATTTGCAAGACTAGGCGCCTTGCAGACAATTTGCCTGCAAGAATCTTTTCTTGAAGACCTGTTAGTAGTGTACGCGGTAAAAAGAAGCGGCTGAACCGCACTGGATTTACGAACATCAAGGTGATGGGCGTGGAACTTCGAGTTCTGTCGCGATATCAGAAGATGGTTTTAAGCTGCTGGTACTAAGCGGAACAATTCCTCGGAACACTCCCCATGGAAGTCCGATTAATGATAGTTAACAGGATATGTATACAACCAAACACAAAACCTTTATTCTTTACGATTATTTAATCACAGAATAATGAATGTTTGTATACAGTTACAACTTGTCCACAAGTTTTTCGACTATTTATCCCAATTAAGACGTCAAGTGTTAACTAGGTGCGGTTACAGCCACCACACGGGATCAAAACTCTTAAATCTTACATCTAAGTCTATATGAGAAACATGGTTAGGTTAAAAGCCGGATAGTTGCCCATCTGGAATATTTGTCCTGGTTTTTACTACACATGTTGGAGGATAAAACCGGCGTTATTGCTTTACTATGGCACTACCTCTTGCTATGTGTTTTTTTAATGACAAATTCAGGTTAGTTCAACTGTCGTTTCGTGTCTATTAACAAGTAACATAGACGAGACAGACTACATTATTATTGATAGCAACAAATGTATATCACTTACCTTTGAGCAAGTTAGGTATCCCCCGAGGCGTTTACAGAACATTCGGGTGCTTTGTTTAACATTTAAGTTGTTCTTACGCACCTAGCGTATTTATAACTTCTTCGAAAATTAGGGTAAGTATCCGGCTTTTAGCCTATAATATAAGGTAGTAGGAGTAAAAGTGATTCGTCTATGTTATGTGTATAGCATGTGTAAGCAAGGGTTTAGCGCGTGGAAAAAGCCATATACATTATACGCGCCAAATGTAAGAATAGGGTCTGTAGGGACATCTAATACCTGAAGGATCAATGTAGTGTGTAATCGTTCATCTCTTGCTTAATGTTAGGTTAGGCGCGTATTTTTCCTAGAACGCCCCATAAAAGATGAAACATGTTGGTGAAATGTGACGTTAAGTACAGTCAAACATCTCGGAAAAATATACCATTATTTTGATCATTCACGGGACAATTTTGTAAAGAAAACGATGCAACTCTTCTACTCTAGTCGTCTGCTAAGGAAAACTAGAAGTAACCCAATTTATCGTTTTATAAAATTAAACAAATTTGGTTACCCCAGGATGATTATTATTCCACTTAAAATGTTATTTGAGAAAAAAAAATGCCTTAATTATAAAATAACATACAAATAATTTATGTCAGCAGACGACTAGCTTCACCTGAACACGACATATATGAAATTGACATGTCCAAGTTTATAAATTTTGACAATGTCAATTTAATTTTAATACTTTTATTTTAGGTATATTGATTAGCATAAAAAGAATAATACGCAAACAAAGATGTAAAGAAAACAAAACATTAATTAATATCAACTGAATTTACTCATAAGATCAAATGTTACAAAGCGAAATGAAATTAATATACATAAAATAGGAAAACCATCGTCGTCACAGAAATAAGCAAAATACATTGGCAATAGATGAAAAAGTTGGACAAATCTGTATTTTCAAATGTACCTTCATCTATCCTAAGACCGTCCATACAAGTCGGTGAAAACAGTTTGGGATGAAATCACAAATCAGATAAAGTCGTTCATTATCATTAAGTCGCCAATAGTTAAAATAATACCACATAAACGCTATTGGTAAAGTAAGATGTAACAGGCACAATAAATAAAATTGTTTCCCATGAGGACTCCGCCCTATACATATGCCTCACAATGGCACAATCAGTAGCCAGGGCAAAGCAACCTTTTGCCCACGGCTTCCCATTAAAAGGGGCCTTGCCAGAGCTGCAACGCGTATCCGTTAGCAAAGCGTTACGTGCCATTGTGAGTCAAATCCATCTGCGTTTCAGGTTGGCACGGTTATGGTTACACATTTGCATGGTGACTGACGGTCAGACCTCTGATGACAACACTAAACTACACTACAAACTAAACATAACTCGCACCTCACCAACTAACGGATAGCCAGCTCTGATTGTGAACGAGTAAAGTAAGAAGAAATGATGCAAATTAAAGAGAAATAAAAATAATAATGTGATGGTGGGGTTGTACAACGTACAGTATTAACTTATCGACGCCAGTGGAAAGACAAAACTCCAAAGCGCCACCCTGGCTTTATTTACTCTATGGAGTCCGTATTTCCACTGATGTAATTTTAAATACTATTATTATTACACTATACCTATACTTCAGTCTTCATTTAATTATTTTATCAGCCATAAAGGACGTAAGCCGTACGTGGAATCTAAGCGTTACCAAGGTGGCAAACGGGACCATACATCATACAACTGACAAATTATAATATATACACGTCACAAAAAAAACAATGAACAGACGAGCTTAAAGGTACAATATCTACATTCAATGCGTCATCATTGTGTTGCCACATTTATATATTTGACGTCCATTATATAATGCGATTATGCAGCATTAACATTGAAATTTTAATCTTAATTCGGTAATGTTACATGGCTATAATTACATTACTAATAACCCTATGTAATATGACTAATATTATTAGTCCAATGATATCTGGCCATCGATTACTAAGTTACAATAATTACATACAAAACATAGACCTTAAGAAGTAAAATATAACGCAGTATTCACAAAGTACACACTAAAATTCGAACCAGTGCTGGCCTGGAGGTGGTATATGAAAATGTTCCGACTTGTATCTTCACACGAACGGAAAAATCCAACGATCCTTGCAGCACAAATCTTTTGTTAGTTAAAAACGATCTGCACACAGCACATACTTTTGAACTAACATCATAATATCTCCTTTCTGTACATGCAAACAGTACAAGTGCCTCTTATGATATCTCAAATTATTGGTGTCAGTTTCCGTTCGTTTTATTATTTTCTATTCACCTTGTAAAAAAAAATTGCAATAAACAATATAAAGTATAACCTCTTCTGTGCTTCGCTTGGGTTTACTGTGAAAATTGAACAAAATATTGTAATACTATTGTACTTCCTCAAAAATTACTTTTTCGAGTTAGCTTAAGCTAAAGCATGCTTCAGATGATAATATCTAAATTAAAAAGACATTGTCAAATGTATAATGTCGTTTCATCATTATGCATACACAAAACTAGACGTACTGTTAACCTAATGCCGCAAATCCTCTTAGCGGCTGCCATTTTGTTGTGACGCGGATTGGTATCAAAATGGCGGATCGAAAAATTATAGAGATATAGAACGACACCCCACATAAATATATTATGACTCAAACAGTATGCACTGAAGCAGTAAATTATAGTTCCAAATACATCCACGATGAAGTCGTATTATATAGGTGGTATGACTGTTGCCGGATGAGTAGATCCAGTTAAGGATAGACCAATCAAAATACTATATCAAATATGAACCAACCACTGTTCTCCATATTGGTTTCACTTCATATTTCAGGCCTGCAGCCATTCCTATGTTTCTACACTCCATAGGATGGCGACCTTCATTGAAATATTTCCCATGAAAATTGTTGCCTGGTTTATATATCCCATAGTATAAACGAGATCATGTGTATTGCCAATTACTAAGTATATACAAGGTAAAGTTAAATTGATTATTTTCCATGATAACAAGATCATCGCATTTAAAAGGAACAATGCAATATGCACCAATACAGGACGCGTGCACGATACTCATACATCTAACACAACAGACTTGGTACAATATTTTAGCATAAAACAATCAAGACTGGCAAGAACCAGGCCATAGGAGAAAGTTTCAATCATATTTTATACAATTTCACATATTCTCCATTGTTAAATTATTTTAAACCAGATCTAACACTACGTGGTACTGTCATTAAAACTATAACAAAACAAAAACGGAAAAAGATAATACAAATAAAGTAATAACAGGACAGAAACATAAAGTAATAACACCAAGTTAAAATCTCATCCTTTTGTATAGTGAACGAGTTACGCAATAATCAAGTTATGAAAATATTTTGCTAATTGTCAAATGTAACACTCCCATATTTGACTTTATCTAAATTAAGAGGTGGTGCCATGCTCTGTCACGTTTCGAACGGTTTGCGAGTTTCCGGTAGCCCTTTGGGGGGAAGAAGGGCACATCTGCATAACAATTATGTGGATACTTTGGGCGCTGGTAGTCATCAAAAGTCTTATACTACTCGTTAACTCGTAAAGTATAGTAATAAACAGTTAATTCACATTTGCTTACGTTAATTATTTTACTGTATTAATTATAAGATTTTAATTGTATTGAAATAACTATATTTGATTACACTATTATGTAACACAAATTTGATACGTCGAAATAATGGCAGTCTTCACGTATTGCGTTTGCGATGTAAATTGTTACAATCATTCACATCATACAAATATTATTATAGCTAATATACAACATATAACCAATAAACATAATTGAAACAAAAAATAAGTGATATGAACAGACAACGAGACAGGAACTTAAAATAAAACCTACATTAATTGAATATCCTCATACTCTTTGGGACAAATCCCACCACCAACCCATAGCCCTATCAACCATACTCTTTGGGACAATGAAACCTGATTTCAAAGGGCAAAACCAGTGCCCAGTCAGTGTACTAAAATATTACGCCAATAAAGTTATTAACAAAAACAAACTGCCACCGTCGTCATAGTGAAGCTCTGCTAAATTAAATAGAAAAGGGTGAATTTAATAAGGCCTAATATAATAGGGAAAAAGATTATTTACATGATGTAAAATGGGCATACATAGGTCAAATAGAAACGCGTCTCCATACCGACCTAAATGTAACATTACTAATATGAGACTTTGTAAAATGTTAGCTTCTTGATGTTTACGGGGCAAGCCTATACTACCATATGCATGGCTGACGATGATAACCATTTAAAATACTTCACTACAATTGGCTTTATAGCTTTTCAATCACGGGAAAAAAAATATTGTTAGTTCTAATTTCAACAAGTAATAATTAGCAACACTGTAAAATTAGTTTCTTTGACGAAGAATGTATGACATATGCTGATTCTTAATATTCTTCTATAAATAGATAGTGTTCCTATTGCACACTTAATTATTCTTATAATCTACAACTACAAGGCCAAATAATCCCACATGACATACTTATATACAACCATTGCAAGAATGCGGCATTATGATAAGTTTACCTACGAAGGGCTTTGTTTACAGGTTACCATTAAAGTGTCTAGTATTTATATCTCTTAACTACCACATTACAAATAATACCACGCTTACAAATAATTACTTACATTCCGGACCTGTAAAACTGAAATTCGTATTTTGACCATTAAATTCCTCGTAGAAAGGGATGACCTCAATAGAAACCTATAAAACCAACCCTAAGTCTTGTGTTACTGCTAGTAAACTAGTGTGACTTCTTTGGACAAAAGGATATTATGTCGATACCAACATGCATGGAATTGATATGAAATTCTATTACAACTATTGTCAATTTTATACATTTTGATAAAGGCTCATATCATATTATTGGGTGCATAGTCATCTGTTTATGCACAATGTTGGGCGTAATAAATGAATATATTAATTAATTAAAAACTACATTTTGTACTAAAACTACATTATCTATTATTTCTCTCCATGTTTTTTAATTTTTTTTTCTACTTACAACTTATGGATGTTAAGTCTGAAATATTTTTCTTTTATATCATAATCAACGGAGACTAAATCGTGGTTCCTAAGAGTTTTTTAACTTTACAATTACTATCCATGCTTTATAATTATTGCTCTTGTTTCGAGTGTAACACACAGCAAGAAAAAGTGTTATTGGAAATCTTTTAAAACTATGGATGATCCGAATATACTGATTACCTTGTATACAACAGCCAATGATGACGTTTTTAGTAATTTATTACTGGCATATTACAATGTCACGTTGCAAAGTTAATATAAAATGCGGAAGGATATAGAATAGCGACAGGGGCATATATTGATTATATAATTAAAACTATTCCCAACATGAATGAACCTAAGCACATACTGACAGATTGTTTCTTTCCTCCCTACAGTCAGTACATAATGCTCGAGCTTGGATATAATAAATATGAATTAGCACATACACATGCTACTGAACATGTATACTAAACAGTTTGGCTTACTAGCTATTCCCGGACTAACCTAACCATCCCCATCATCAATAATACAATCAGCATATGTCATATTATTCATACCTTAGTGGTTATATAGGTCATTACGAAAGTTTTTATATATAATCTGTTGAAAAGTATATTTGTGTATTACGAATGCACATTGTATAATTGTTTATAAGGGCAGTACCACACTATTTCGAATATGATTAACATTAGAGTCAATAGTAAAAAACATTACCGTCAAAAGCAATATGATCTTGAAACATGACACATTCGTAATAAAAACACGCAAGATTCCAGATTGTCAATTCGTTTAGTAAAGTTCCTAATCCCGTCTTCACAAATTTTCCTTTCAAGTTATCATTCAAGAAACACGAATTTCATAACCATTACACAATTTAACAATAAGAAACATAAATTGACACAATAAAAGTGTACTAGTTAGTACGAGAACAAATCACACACAATCATTTAAATAACAGGTTTCTTTGGCCACACCAGAAAGTCCAGTCAATGCTTCTCATTGGCCAATCATATATACAACTCTAGCGCCATCCTCTTCGCTTAACAATTCCATGGCGCGTAGAGATTGGCATAGCGACGCAGCAAGCGTCGGTTGAGTCGATGCTATTCATTGCACCTCCTGCATGCACCTGGTATGTCGAAATCCAAGACCAACAGTTTGGTTTCTTCAGTGCCATTTCGTGATCCAACAGCACAAATCAACTTGGTGGCGGATGCTCGTATGCGCCACACCACTCCTCCGGAACCACCCGAGCCAAGTTCTACCAGGTTACGTATGAACGCTCCTGTTCTTACGTCCCAAAGCTTAACCGTTCCATCATCAGATGATGTGATAACAAAGCGGTTGCTGGATTGAAGACATGTCACAGCTGACTGGTGCTTATAGGGACCTAAAAGTACAATTATCTTAATTAATAAAAAGTATATTTGTACAAATTAACACTTGTACAACTCAGGATTTATAATAATTACACTATGCCTAGTCCTGCCATAAGTATTAAAACAAAGATTTTTTAAAAATTGTAAATCAGATTTTATTGTTTTTGCAGCATGTCACTTTAATACGCAAATATAAAACAGTTTAAAAGTATAAAAAGCTAAATTGGTGTAGTCTCTATTGGCTGCAATACAGCCCTTTAACCGTTGAGGCCAGTTATCATAAAAGCAGTAGTATGAATTGTTTTAGAAACTCTAAATTATCATTCCATTCAATGCAAACTGTACTCTCTAAGACTGTCAATAAATCATAATCAACGTTTAAATCTAGACTAGATGAAGGGTAGACTTCAGCTCTGATGAAGTTCGAAAAATGAAAATATGACTCCTTCATAGCTACCCCTGTCAAACCAAACCGTCAGTGAAGTTGAATAATAAACGCCATGCGTTTAGAGCAAGCTGTACTCCCTAAAACTGACCATAAATCATAATACTGCGGACTTAGGTCGTGACTAGATAAAGGGTAGGAAGTCTTCAGATCTGATCAAGTCCAGAACGTTAGTTATAACCAAGATTTGATGGATCGAGCTTAACGATCTGGACCAGAGTCTTTCTGAAAGGACAAAATTTGGTTATTGAACAATGCGCTATTAAGGGGCTTTCTTCTAAAGAATGGTATCTTGATACACTTACACCGATGTTTTGATATCTTTTTCATAAAAATATAGCTAAGTCACTCCTTCATAGCTAACACCAGTCTGTTAAAATGTTGCTCAGTTGTAAAAATTTTCTCATCTATATACAATTTATACATGTGTTTTCTCCCTTTGTGAACCGCTTCAGCAGTTGTTTCCATTTTACCACTGCCATACAGGTATTTAGCTAGTGCAGTGATATTTTTCCAATATGTAACTACTTTTGTATCATTAATCTAATAAAAAAGTCTATTCTATTCAAAATAAATACAAGTGGGGAAACCTATTACCCACAGATTCATATTTTATTTTCATTTCCTCAAGAGGTGGCATGCATTTCACATGAGTAAAGGAAAGCGTGGGCGACGCATTACTATATCCTTTACATGTGCAAATACCTATGGACGTGGGCCTGCCATTGTGCTATACTAAAAGAAACTTACCAGACAAAGTATGCAGGCAGTGTCCGGTGGTTATATCCCACACTTTGACCGTGGAGTCGGCATTGCCGGAGACGAGTATGTTGGAGTGCAGCTCCATGCCCGATGTCAGAGACTGGTGGCCGGTCAGGGTGTGCTTCAACTGCCCAGACTCAACGTCCCACACTCGGATAGTTGTGTCAAGAGAGCCACTAACAACGTGGACTCCGTCAAACTGGAAACATGACCAAACAATATGTTAACCACATACGTGACCCATTGGAAGGGTGGGGTGAAAAAGAGGGCAACGCTTCAGCGTAGTAATTATGCTGATCTTCATGGGCGTCGGTAGACGCACATGAAGATTGGCCTGGCCTGGCACCTGGTTGGTACTAAGGTAAATACTTTCGGCTGGGGATACTGAGCGTGCCCAGGCGGCCCTGACAGGAAAGACTGAAATGTTTGTAGCTTTATATACGAAGCCTTACTGGCAGATCATAAAGATCTGCATATCCAGAGGCCATGAAGATACGTTGCCTTCCTTCACGCGACAGCGCAGTAGCGAGAGTTACCACACCGGTCGTGACAGATCCCGTTGCAGTGCATATATGACGTATACGGCTCTAACAATAGTAATGAAACCTACCTGTAAGCTGTACACCCTATTTGTGTGTCCGGCTAGAGTGTGGAGACACTCCCCGGTATCAGGATTCCAGACCTTGACAAAAAAGTCGTAGGCACCGGATACTACCACCTTGCCGTCATACTGAACACATCTGACCGCGGCCAAGTGACCCACCAGCACCTTCAGGCACCGGCCGTCCGGGATGGACCACACACGGAGAGTCGCGTCACGGGATCCAGACACCACCCTGGAATCGAAAGAAACAGATATAGTCTAATGTTAAAATCACACGAGGTTCTTAAGTTGTACGGCAAGAATGTAAATATCATATATATCGCGATACTAAGGATGTTCCATTCAAAAAAATTGTAAAATTAATTTACACATTACTACACAAATTTCATAACATATAATATCACATGGACAGAGAATACACTGGCACAAAAAATAACAAGTACAAAAATAAATCATTAAATATGTGATGTCTTCTTAAGGTGAATAGAATATTATTTTATTTTTTATGAGAGGGGGCAAAGGAGCAGGTGGATATTGACTACCGCCGCCCATAGACATTTGCTAGATGGAGTGCCTTGCAGACGAGTTGCTCGTATTTAAGGAATAGGTTTTTGGAGGCAGCTAGTTCATATATTTTAAGATTAATTGCTATAGAATGCGCCATATCAAAAGGTAAATGAAACCATGGAGACCAGGGGACTAAGAGCTCCACTCCGCGTCTAAAAAATGTCCATGAAAATATTAAATAGCCGCCTCCTTTGCAAGAGAGTAAAAGTTGGTAGTGACTAGGGACACTTAGGAGCGGCGACATCTAAATGGAAAAATTATGATTGGCCCCTTAACTAGTGGCCACTACTTCACTTTGGAACTAAATTTCATTTGCAACGGATCTCTTTGGAGTGGACAATCCAGATCTCTACGTTCAAAGAATGAATCAACATGGTAATAGTCAATTTTCCCAATCAATCATTAATTAAGGTCAGATCATTAAAAAAAGTTTCAGACGAATGCGTGTGATAGACGATCAGCGATCTTGCCGTTAGTTGAAACAGGATTCTGTACCGATTTCATAATAGTAACTTTTTAAAAATAATATCATATCTTTACAATCGCTTCAGCTATTAACAATACAATAATACTCTGCGGATTAAGTAAAATAATCGCTCAGCCAATTAAAATAGTTTAATCAGAGGAGTAAAGAAAAAAAGTCGCGTAGTATTAGAAACATTATTCGTAATCTTCATTTGTGATAATAATCTTAAGACTATTGAGCTGTCAGATAAAAACAAAGGAAAATTTTAATTTGTAAAATGTACATTAACCATTAATGTTGCGTAAATGTGTTTGAACGATTCAGAATATTAAATAGAAAATAATCAAACGACAATTATTATTTGATACTACATAAATTCAATAAAAATATAAATATGATTAAATTCATATTTAAGATTCGCAATAAATAAAAAATGGCAGTTATGTGGATGTTTATGGGCGTCAGTAGTCGTAAAATTGCTGCGGTTGCTCGTTTGCCCCTACTCTATAAAAAAAATTAATAAGCTGTCATAATAATTGTCACATCCACGTCGTCCCGTCACATTCAAATAATTGCAATGCGTCAAAATAAATAGAATTTCGCTTAACATAATTACTAAAATTAACTATCGGAAACTTATAGTCTTTTTATCAATCGCAAAGACAAAGAAAATGGCGGACCAAGACCCGTCATGAAAAAAGTACAATTCTAATTAAATACTACGCTGAGTTATAAGTTATACTTAAAATGTAACATGTATGTACATACGCAGCTGTAATTAATCACACGTGATGAATATAATTTATTACGATATAATAATTTATACTCTTGTTTAGTTTTCATATTAAATTTTATTGCTCGCGGGACTATATATTCATATTAATATTATATAATCACATATATATCATAATCCTACCAATATAAATGTACAAATTTGTGAGTATGAATGATACTGCACGCTTTTGGAAGAAAAAATTCGATTATAATTATATTCAATAACATAATAGTTATAATAACATAACATGGAATAACATAACACATTAATAACATAACAGTTTTTTGCCCAAAAAATTAATGGTGTGGGCAGCTAGTGGTGTTGTCCTTACTTGTTCTCATGTAGGTGCATGCATCGAACTGTAGAAGTGTGCCCGGTGAGCACTTTCAAGCAGAGGCCAGTCTTGGCGTCCCACACGCGCAGTGTGCGGTCCGTAGAGCCGCTTATGACGAGATCTCCCACCATCTGTGACGACCACACCCCACCTGAATGTCCCTCCAATGTACGCAGACACTGAAAGAGATTATTGCTATAATTCAAAAACACCAATAATACATTTGAGGGTACTTTAAGCTTGTGATTTCGGGAAAGTCTGGCACCTTAATTGTCCAGATACTATTTTTTTGAATAACTAAAGAAAATGTGATAATTCGTTAAAATAGTTTTATAGTGAGATGCGGGTATGCGTATCAAATGAACAGTATGTTAATTACGGTACATTGAAATTTGACTTTAAAGACTTGTTTACGCGTCAGGGGGTATGAGGTGCGGGGCCCTCCGGTCATGATCCTCTCCATGAGCCATTCATTCACATCGGAGTCAGAAGATGAGGGACCCTGTCGTATGTCTGCCTTGATAATAATAGTTAAATTATATATATGTTAAGAACATTCTCCTATCAGAATGCATCTCTCCCATCTGCGGGAGTGGGGAGGTTGGTCCCCGTTTCCACTTCAAACCTAGCCTGTTCGCCCGACGAGTACTCATATCAATCAGATGAACAAAAAAGGAAATAAACTTACTTTTCCTGTGACCGCAGACCAAACTTTCAAGGTGGTATCATCACTTCCGCTCAGGATCCGGTTACCGTAGAACTGTAGGCAGGTGATCACGTGATCGTCGTGTCCCCTCATCACCATAGGAGTACCAACAGGCTTATGCAGCCAATTTTCTTCTATCAGCGATTGGCGCATATACGCAGCCTTCCAGGGACTAGCGCAGCGAGGTATAGTACGTGGCATCTTCTTCTTTAGCTTAATGAGACCGATCCTCCGGCACTGCTCTTTCCATAATAGATTATCATCGGCCAGGAACCTAGAATTGTACAAGATAAGTAATTTTTGTAAAGGAGACGTTTATATTCTGGCCCGCATAGAGTACACAAATGTAACATGAAAAAGCAGTCCGGCAGTCACACTAAAACTTTAAAAATATTTCACATTTCAATTTGTTTTTTGTTCAACAATATAATTTGCGTTTTTATGTCAATGTTGGTATATCTCACATATCCGCGCAGAGGGCGGGTAACCGATTAAAATCTTGTCTAATGCGGGCTGGATGTATAGCCAAAGTGCGCCCCAAAACATGAATTGTTCCGTTGGTATGGATTTTACTCGGGTAGAACCGTGGGACATGGCTAGTTACAGAAGTGATTACCTCCAATAGCGGCACGTCTGTGCTGCTCGAAGCAGGTCCTTCGGTTGGAGATATCCTAGGACAGTCAGCGCCAGTTCCTTAGGCAGTAATGATATGAAATCCCTCTGCAGCAGGGGCTCTATGATCTTCATCATGTGGCGAACATGACTGGCTTGGCAACAGCTTATAAGGGCATCGATGGCATTTGACTTCTCACCATTGGACCACGTTTGGAACCTGAAAAAAATTTGAGTTATCGTTAAAAAAATCATTAAAAATTATGTGTCGGCTCCGTCGTGCGACTGGAGTTTACTCCATAAAAATGGATGATTCTGAAGAGAAATATGCGTAAGAGAGAGAGAAGAGACATAAGCACGGTGTAGCGTTACGCTCCATTTCATTGAGAGCAACGAGCTGAATCGCACTATTTTACTATTTCTACTTTTTCATGCCGCACTCCTTAGATACTACCTTAAGGATTACTCCAAAAACTTCAATCAAATTGGATGATCAGTGTTTGAGACTATCACAGACAGACACACACACAATAAGCCTATAACATCCGTCCATGCGTCGCAGTTGTAGAACAACATTCGTCTATGGTATGTTTCATGTGTGTATAAAGGTGCTACTTCAACATTCCGGATGTTGAACTAGCAGGGTTTCTCTAACTGGTAGGTTCACGTCCCCCTACTAGCCTTTCTAAAACATAGCGAAATTTTATTAAAAATATATTAAATAAGCAATATATTTGAGAACGATCGCGTTGGCGTTCAGGCTCGCGATCGGTTTCTTAAATTGTTCATGTCGTTTTCGCCCAAGAGCGATCCTCCGAAGAAGGATTTTGTGTATAATTTGTTGTCCAATGTTACTCACGGGCGATGCCAGGACGGATCGCTTGTATAATTAGGTTTAGCTTTGGATATAACAGATTGAGTATTGTTATTTTTAAAAAATACAAAGAGTTATAAAAAATTTCATTACTGTCTTGTATTTCTTTTTGAACGTAAACATCTTGAATAGGAACACAAATTATTAACCTGGCTGACGGTCATTAACAAATTTTTATCACATAGCCCCTCTGAATGGCGTAGCTCAATAGTACGCGTACCCCACTTTGAGAAACCCTTGAGCATTCAGTTCATTCATCATTACCAAACGGGGACAGATACAGAATTTTAAATATTTACTTGACGTCAAATTTAAATTTAAATATATGGTCCGAGTTTTCTAGGCAGTTGCTCTATCAATGTATAAGACATATTACAACAGTTTAGCATCTTACCATCCAGTAAATGGGCTTCTTAAGTTTACCGAAACGTTCCTAATAAGAATATGAATTTTATTGGTATGAACTTATGAAGAAATATTTATTGTAGACATACACACACATACAATGGGAATAAGATTCACTTCCCAGACACTTTAGGTGAAATTAATTTCAAATTATTGTAACTTCTCAGGATTGTTCAAAACTCCAGACCCCGGTGAGTTTACTTCGCCTTCACGGTCTGGTCTAGGGTGGTAAACAGATATTTGTGTAATCTCATTTTGACTTGTAATTTTTACTATCATAAAGCTTTAAGCTACTGCAGATTTAGTGTTCACTTGGATATTTCATTAATTTTTCTTAAAGAAACGGGGAAAATGTGAAGTTCGTGAGTTCTGATAACTACCAACGCCCCGACATACATACATAGGCATACCCGTACTGTTATGAAGATACAGCTGCGTAGCAATTAAATAGATGCCTCTCATCCCTCCTTCCCGTTTCACTATTTAACAGCCCACCAGAAAACACACTGCACGATTGTGCAATATAAACAAACCGCGATACAATTAATTATCATTATTTCCGACAAATATTTTATACTGATTTTGACCTTCTCCATTAGGATATAAAAATATACATTTTGTTTACCCTAAAAACTGTTAAAAGCTCATTTCAATTTTATACTCTTCAAGTTCAAATTAATTTTTATTGACAGATGTAGTACAATAAAGATCTTATTACAATTTCAATTCTTACATCCTGGCATATCAATGGTGTACAATATTTTTTATAATTAATAAAATAATTATATATAAGACGGTTAATTGTTGTCTCTTAAATATTCATCAACCCCATAGTAATATAGGCCCCTAGGCCCCTTTCTTACTGTTAAAGTCTCAAGTAGCTATTCGGTACATAGTACTTTTAAGGACTACATAAATTTATTATTTTCTTTAGACATAATTCGCCAGTTATGTTCCTAAGGAGTTGTCACTTATTAGCTGGAGAACGGCCGTCTTGGCGTTCATTGAGAGAGGCCTATGTCCAGCAGTGGACCGATTGGGGCTTATAATATATTATAATATATGATATGTTCCTAATAGGCTGACCGGAACTTTTAAAAGGAAGCTGTGAAACCAACTCATAAGTTTAAAAAACTCACCTTTTTAACCATTGTCTTAGTTCCGGAGGGCTCTGCGAGTTGGCTATGTTCAAGTGTCCGTTCGGCCAGTCGCTGCTAGTGCTGGGAGCGACGCTGCCTTCAGGGCAGAACTTCTTACCAGACTGCGGCGGCGGTGGTTCGTAACGTCTCTTCCTCTGTGTCAACAAAAAATATATTACCACGTGCTCTGAAGTTTTTATTATCTTCTAATAAAATACATTTTACGTAAAATACATTATAACATACAAGAACCTCTGCCATTCTCTTTTCCTTTGTTCTGGATTATATTTGTTTTTATTCTTGCCCTGACAAATTCTACCGCTACCGCCTTTTACCCCAAATGCGGCGTATGACCGTTCAGGGGTTTTAAGGAATCGGAGATTCAGAACACATACAACGTAGGAAACACAAAAACGAAATCTCTTCACGCAGGTGTTGTGTGGCCTACCTCCCGAAATTTTCTAGTTCTTGCCATGCCTTTATGTCTGAGGATTTTTGCTAGCATGACAATTTTTATAATACAGACGTCAGTCAACAATATAAAAAGTCATTAAGCCGTTGTCCTTGCTTCGACAAAACACACCAAAAATTCGCGTTAAACTGACAGTACGTAATGACTGCTCATATTTTGACTGACAAATGAACACCTTTCGCGGACACACTTTGTGACACGTTCGTGTTTTTAAGGTGGGTACTCATAGAAATAATTTTTATCTTCGATATTTATACATGTTTAAAATAACTCCCCAAAAGCTGTCCGTCCGCGCGCATATGTTCTACCAAGAGGATTTTCGCGCGGTTTTGATGAAAATGAAAACCTTTTGAAAAAAGTGGCTGTTATGCGAAACGTGCATGTTTCTTAGGTAGGTACTTACAGGAGTTATTTATATCTTTAACCTCAATACGTGTATAAGGATATGTGGCACTCCGCCGTCTCTGTCTACCCCCTTAGGAAGCTGGCGTGAAGGTGTGTGTGTATACATATTATAAAACAATATCCCCAAAAGCTGTCTGTCTGAATCTGAATCAACTAAACGGTTTTTCATGCGGTTTACACCCATTCCCCCCTTTCAGCGATTCCCAAGGAAGGTTAAGTGTATATTTTTTTAAGGTAAAAATTTATTCTAGAGGTAGTACTAGCGAATTGATTCGCCTCATGACGTAACTAACAAAACAGTGAACGAAATTATACAGCCTGGAATTAATTAGAAATGGAATTAATTAGGTAACTCTCGCTCATATAAGATTGCTCGTATCTATGTCCACCCATGTTATGCAAAAACCAACGTCCAACGATGTCAGCCGCGTAAGGTTTTTGTAAGGTATTTCAGAAAATATTTCAACCACCCGGACAAAATGTCCAAAAACGACGAGACATGTCGATGTTTATTTGCAAAGAGTAGCCTAGTTATACACTTTCAAGTTTATCATTCAAAAAACGGAATTCCATACAAACTGTCCCACTAAACCGCCGAGCGCATGAAGGATAGAACTTTTATAACTGAAACCAGTTTTTATTTATATTCACTGAGTTGCTCAAAATAAAGTTTCGAGTTTCAACCAACTTGAAGAATAACGAGTATTCGTACGTACTTTCTGCCCCCACTTTAACCTTTTACGGGCCACAGTAAACATCCGCTCTTAGAGTAAGAAGCTACTTGTATTGTACAGGTAATTAATTTCATCTGTATCGACCAAGTAGTTTCAGCTGTGGATAACGTAGTTTATCTACGCTAAAATAATAAGGATAAACAAGTTCTTTTTGCTTATGTGTACGCGCTAATCTCTGGAACTACATAACGGATCCGAAAAATATTTTTGTGTACGATAGCTACATTTGTGAGGAACGTAATAGGATATGTATGATCCTACTACCAATAGGGCCGGAGTTATACACGTGAAACCACGGAGCATCTCTAGTATAATATCAATATATTTCCATAGCCAGTAGTCTACATACTATAGTATAATGACTAACAACACAAGATACTTTCTATAAATAGTACACAATTTCAAATAATATACAATTTACATTATATATTTTAAATGAAAGCATCACATTGAGCATACCTAGATACTAACTTGACAGTACCTAGCACCTGTCACGTGCATCGTGTCATCTTCACGCGTCACGCGCACATTCGTGAACATGCTCATCGAACTTTTTTTTCGGAGGGACCTACTACTGGTTGGCGGCGCTATTGCTCCCGCCTCTACAGTTCAACGGACTAGCGAAGACTTTTGTGTTTCTGGCTTAGGGAGACAATAGTGGGACAAAACCCCTCTTTTCCCGCGGATGGGAAGAGATGTACCGGGTTGTTTATGGGCGTACCATATAGTGATTATTTTGGGACCGAAAGGAGGGAGACGGCCTCCCTCCCCATACTAGTGGGACGGCGCGCGCACGATGCCGTTTAAGATGCGGTGACGTGGATAAGGATAATTGAGCTCGTTTATTGTTTGGCTTGTCTGAGGAGACCGGTCTCCTCACCCCGCCCCCCCTGACAGGAGAGGTTGATTTGCGCTATGAAATCAGCAAGAAGCAGTGATCATGATTTGTTTATTATTATTAGTATCGCGTTTATATTGTTTCTACATTAATCTAAGCTCTCAAATTACGCAACTCGAACAAGTAGCGTCGTGCGCTGAGGCAAATAATTACCTATTTTTCATTAGTTTCTTACAGTAAAGTGAGTTTATCATACCCATGTAAGATAAATTTGAAAGACACAATTGTGGATTGTAATGCAGTACGTTAACTAAGTCATAATTATTGTTATGCTAACCAATACAAGTTGTTGAAAATCGAGCATAACAATACTTATTTTCAGAAGCCGTTTGTGTTTAACAAGAAACCACAACCAGCGTGAGTGTTTAATAACGCAATCAAATTAGAGGACAGTGTTTAAAAGACAAGAAAATCATTGGTTACTCATTATATTGTTCTAAGTTTGACAACATAAGGAACCTTCAGGTATTTAGCAATCATAAAAGGCGAGTCATCTCATCCATTTGTATATCATTTCTCTAGCTTCTGTCATTTTATTTATGACTACACCATTGATCCTGTCCTAGTCACAATTTAACAGAGTGGATAAATCACTAAATTATGTAAATTCGAGCAGTTATAATCAAACATAACCTATAAATGCCGGCAAATGCATAATGTTAATGTACGTTGTTGATAAATTTCTACATCATTTACAACAATGACGGTATGCTTACCTTTTTTATCCCCAACCAAGGTTCGATCAACTTAACGTCCAAAATAACAGCGTTTAACAGTATAAGTATGTGAAAACAAAACAAGGAATGATTAATATCATTATCACAGTGATATCGCTAATTTGGAATGAAGTTAGGTGCATGTCGTTTTACATTGTATATATTACTGAAATGTAACATGTAATTCTACTAAATCTTATAAATGCGTATGTAACAGCCTATGTATATCTAGGAGTTCGTGTCATTGATGCTTTGCAGCCTGAACGGGTCGGCACGACCAAAGGGCACGCTCACATATCAGAGGAAAATAGTAAGTTTTAGATTCGCACGTCTACAAGCCATATGCCCGTACCTTTTGTTATTACATTTTTTTTTATTCATACATTTACTTCATGCGACTGAGCTAGCACTTATATCTGTTTTATTCTGTTAATATTTACTTTAGTTACTTTTTATTTTTGAGTCCACAAAGAAGCTTGAGGAAGCTGCTGTTGCATTGCTCATGGGGTTTGTGAAACCCATTGGCCCGTGGAGGGTATGGTGAAGGAGGGCAACGTGCAGATACGTTATATAATATATATAACGTATCTGCACGATAACCATGGAGAACCTCTTACAACTAAAGTGAACTGGACTACTTTTACTATGGTCTATTTTAGTTCACTATAAGACCATGCAGTTTGAAAGCCCGGCCGTATCCGTACAATTTAGCGATGTCACTTCAGACTGCTTGTTACCTACTCGATACTCATAGCCGAACATTATTGACAATAAAATTCACCCATACTCATTATGCCTACTATTTTTGTGTACATTATTTGTGGGTGTGTGGTAGTTGGGTTATTGTAATCGCAACGCATTGTACTTACCCATTGTCTGTCGTCCGGCTCTGGCTCGTCATCGTCATCATCCTAAAAAAATAAGATTTATCTGTTGTTATAAATGTATTGTTGGAACCGGCGCAAGGGAACTGCAGCCATATTTAAAATAAACCCATAAATACACAAGTATAGAAATACACGGAACACGCCCAAGATTAGACTCGGCACTGTGAATTATTCGTTTCAGGATTGATCTAGATGCGCCTTTAGTAATAGGATCCCATGAAACGTTCAAAATCTTACCACTCATATATAATAGTCTAGGGGGACAAACGCGAATTCCGAGCCTTTCTACGACTACCGACGCCCATTAACATCAGCATAATTACTACGGGTTCTCGGCTCTAGGCGAGGGCTGGATCGTTGGTATTGTTTATCCTTGTTATTGTTTTATTATTTTATGTGCATTTCCGTAGCTGCGAGGATCAATTACTAGCTATTTTTCATACCCCTAAATGATAGGGGTTATTCACGTACGTCAACTATTATAAGTAGAAAAAACAATTTTTCCAGTAATTATTATTTGTTTTTCTATAACCTAAATGTAATAATGAATATCAATCATTTAAAGTGGAAATAAAATATATCACATAATCACTAACACATATCGAATTAGAAATGAA